>WNGS01168380.1:0-32142 GCA_020271785.1 Procambarus virginalis | reverse complement strand
TATATACTTACCGTCCACAAGTGGTTGGCCACCATTCCTTCCACCGTCCCATCCCAATCCTTATCCTGACCCCTCCCAGTGCTATATAGTCGTAATGGCTTGGCGCTTTCCCCTCTGATGATTCCCTTCCCTTACCGAATTCTCAGTACTTCAATTCTCATCAATATTTTCCATCGTCATACAATTTTTCCAATACCCTCCTGCCTCGCTCAAAGTTACGGACACGAACCAAACTTAGTCAAAAGTTAAGTTTAAGTGGAGCCTTAATTCAGTTAGCTGCGCAAGTTTTTTGCGCATCCCGGCAGTTGCTGGTGTTGAAGGTCAGTTGTTTCAGGTGTTCAGGCTTTGTAAACACCTGTTACTTGTTTACCCTCGTGTTGGTCACACTTGTACATGTTGGTCACACTTGTGTGTGTTGGTCACACTTGTACATGTTGGTCACACTTGTGTGTTGGTCACACTTGTGTGTGTTGGTCACACTTGTACATGTTGGTCACACTTGTACATGTTGGTCACACTTGTACATGTTGGTCACACTTGTACATGTTGGTCACACTTGTGTGTTTGGTCACACTTGTACATGTTGGTCACACTTGTGTGTGTTGGTCACACTTGTACATGTTGGCCACACTTGTGTGTGTTGGTCACACTTGTACATGTTGGTCACACTTGTACATGTTGGTCACACTTGTACATGTTGGCCACACTTGTGTGTGTTGGTCACACTTGTACATGTTGGTCACACTTGTACATGTTGGTCACACTTGTACATGTTGGCCACACTTGTACATGTTGGCACACTTGTACATGTTGGTCACACTTGTACATGTTGGCCACACTTGTACATGTTGCCACACTTGTACATGTTGGTCACACTTGTACATGTTGGCCACACTTGTACATGTTGGTCACACTTGTACATGTTGGCCACACTTGTACATGTTGGCCACACTTGTACATGTTGGTCACACTTGTGTGTGTTGGTCACACTTGTACATGTTGGCCACACTTGTACATGTTGGTCACACTTGTACATGTTGGTCACACTTGTACATGTTGGTCACACTTGTACATGTTGGCCACACTTGTACATGTTGGTCACACTTGTACATGTTGGTCACACTTGTACATGTTGGTCACACTTGTACATGTTGGTCACACTTGTACATGTTGGTCACACTTGTACATGTTGGTCACACTTGTACATGTTGGTCACACTTGTACATGTTGGCCACACTTGTACATGTTGGTCACACTTGTGTGTGTTGGCCACACTTGTACATGTTGGTCACACTTGTACATGTTGGTCACACTTGTACATGTTGGCCACACTTGTACATGTTGGTCACACTTGTACATGTTGGTCACACTTGTACATGTTGGTCACACTTGTACATGTTGGCCACACTTGTACATGTTGGTCACACTTGTGTGTGTTGGTCACACTTGTGTGTGTTGGTCACACTTGTGTGTGTTGGTCACACTTGTGTGTGTTGGTCACACTTGTGTGTGTTGGTCACACTTGTACATGTTGGTCACACTTGTGTGTGTTGGTCACACTTGTACATGTTGGTCACACTTGTACATGTTGGTCACACTTGTACATGTTGGTCACACTTGTACATGTTGGTCACACTTGTACATGTTGGTCACACTTGTACATGTTGGTCACACTTGTGTGTGTTGGCCACACTTGTACATGTTGGTCACACTTGTACATGTTGGCCACACTTGTGTGTGTTGGCCACACTTGTACATGTTGGTCACACTTGTACATGTTGGCCACACTTGTACATGTTGGTCACACTTGTGTGTGTTGGTCACACTTGTACATGTTGGTCACACTTGTGTGTGTTGGCCACACTTGTACATGTTGGTCACACTTGTACATGTTGGTCACACTTGTACATGTTGGTCACACTTGTACATGTTGGCCACACTTGTACATGTTGGTCACACTTGTACATGTTGGTCACACTTGTACATGTTGGCCACACTTGTGTGTGTGGTCACACTTGTACATGTTGGTCACACTTGTACATGTTGGCCACACTTGTACATGTTGGCCACACTTGTACATGTTGGTCACACTTGTACATGTTGGTCACACTTGTGTGTGTTGGTCACACTTGTGTGTGTTGGTCACACTTGTACATGTTGGCCACACTTGTGTGTGTTGGTCACACTTGTACATGTTGGTCACACTTGTACATGTTGGTCACACTTGTACATGTTGGTCACACTTGTACATGTTGGTCACACTTGTACATGTTGGCCACACTTGTACATGTTGGTCACACTTGTACATGTTGGTCACACTTGTACATGTTGGTCACACTTGTACATGTTGGTCACACTTGTACATGTTGGCCACACTTGTACATGTTGGCCACACTTGTACATGTTGGCCACACTTGTACATGTTGGTCACACTTGTACATGTTGGTCACACTTGTGTGTGTTGGTCACACTTGTACATGTTGGTCACACTTGTACATGTTGGTCACACTTGTACATGTTGGTCACACTTGTACATGTTGGTCACACACTTGTACATGTTGGTCACACTTGTACATGTTGGTCACACACTTGTACATGTTGGTCACACTTGTACATGTTGGTCACACTTGTACATGTTGGTCACACTTGTGTGTGTTGGTCACACTTGTACATGTTGGTCACACTTGTACATGTTGGTCACACTTGTACATGTTGGTCACACTTGTACATGTTGGTCACACACTTGTACATGTTGGTCACACTTGTACATGTTGGTCACACACTTGTACATGTTGGTCACACACTTGTACATGTTGGTCACACACTTGTACATGTTGGTCACACACTTGTACATGTTGGTCACACTTGTACATGTTGGTCACACTTGTACATGTTGGCCACACTTGTACATGTTGGTCACACTTGTACATGTTGGTCACACTTGTGTGTGTTGGTCACACTTGTACATGTTGGTCACACTTGTACATGTTGGTCACACTTGTACATGTTGGTCACACTTGTACATGTTGGTCACACTTGTACATGTTGGTCACACACTTGTACATGTTGGTCACACACTTGTACATGTTGGTCACACACTTGTACATGTTGGTCACACTTGTACATGTTGGTCACACTTGTACATGTTGGTCACACTTGTACATGTTGGTCACACTTGTACATGTTGGTCACACTTGTACATGTTGGTCACACTTGTGTGTGTTGGTCACACTTGTACATGTTGGCCACACTTGTGTGTGTTGGTCACACTTGTACATGTTGGTCACACTTGTACATGTTGGTCACACTTGTACATGTTGGTCACACTTGTACATGTTGGCCACACTTGTACATGTTGGCCACACTTGTACATGTTGGTCACACTTGTACATGTTGGTCACACTTGTACATGTTGGTCACACTTGTACATGTTGGTCACACTTGTACATGTTGGCCACACTTGTACATGTTGGTCACACTTGTACATGTTGGCCACACTTGTACATGTTGGTCACACTTGTACATGTTGGCCACACTTGTACATGTTGGTCACACTTGTACATGTTGGCCACACTTGTGTGTGTTGGTCACACTTGTACATGTTGGCCACACTTGTACATGTTGGTCACACTTGTACATGTTGGTCACACTTGTACATGTTGGCCACACTTGTGTGTGTTGGTCACACTTGTACATGTTGGCCACACTTGTACATGTTGGTCACACTTGTACATGTTGGCCACACTTGTACATGTTGGTCACACTTGTACATGTTGGCCACACTTGTACATGTTGGTCACACACTTGTACATGTTGGTCACACTTGTACATGTTGGTCACACTTGTACATGTTGGTCACACTTGTACATGTTGGTCACACTTGTACATGTTGGTCACACTTGTACATGTTGGCCACACTTGTACATGTTGGTCACACTTGTACATGTTGGTCACACACTTGTACATGTTGGTCACACTTGTACATGTTGGTCACACTTGTACATGTTGGTCACACTTGTACATGTTGGCCACACTTGTGTGTGTTGGTCACACTTGTACATGTTGGCCACACTTGTACATGTTGGTCACACTTGTACATGTTGGCCACACTTGTACATGTTGGTCACACTTGTACATGTTGGTCACACTTGTACATGTTGGTCACACACTTGTACATGTTGGTCACACTTGTACATGTTGGTCACACTTGTACATGTTGGTCACACACTTGTACATGTTGGTCACACACTTGTACATGTTGGTCACACTTGTACATGTTGGTCACACTTGTACATGTTGGCCACACTTGTACATGTTGGCCACACTTGTACATGTTGGTCACACTTGTACATGTTGGTCACACTTGTACATGTTGGTCACACACTTGTACATGTTGGTCACACTTGTACATGTTGGTCACACTTGTACATGTTGGTCACACACTTGTACATGTTGGTCACACTTGTACATGTTGGCCACACTTGTACATGTTGGTCACACACTTGTACATGTTGGTCACACTTGTACATGTTGGCCACACTTGTACATGTTGGTCACACTTGTACATGTTGGTCACACACTTGTACATGTTGGTCACACTTGTACATGTTGGCCACACTTGTACATGTTGGCCACACTTGTACATGTTGGTCACACTTGTACATGTTGGTCACACACTTGTACATGTTGGTCACACTTGTACATGTTGGTCACACACTTGTACATGTTGGTCACACTTGTACATGTTGGTCACACTTGTACATGTTGGTCACACTTGTACATGTTGGTCACACACTTGTACATGTTGGTCACACACTTGTACATGTTGGTCACACTTGTACATGTTGGTCACACTTGTACATGTTGGCCACACTTGTACATGTTGGCCACACTTGTACATGTTGGTCACACTTGTACATGTTGGTCACACTTGTACATGTTGGTCACACACTTGTACATGTTGGTCACACTTGTACATGTTGGTCACACTTGTACATGTTGGTCACACACTTGTACATGTTGGTCACACTTGTACATGTTGGCCACACTTGTACATGTTGGTCACACACTTGTACATGTTGGTCACACTTGTACATGTTGGCCACACTTGTACATGTTGGTCACACTTGTACATGTTGGTCACACACTTGTACATGTTGGTCACACTTGTACATGTTGGCCACACTTGTACATGTTGGCCACACTTGTACATGTTGGTCACACTTGTACATGTTGGTCACACACTTGTACATGTTGGTCACACTTGTACATGTTGGTCACACACTTGTACATGTTGGTCACACTTGTACATGTTGATCAACAACAAGATTGCTGTTCAAATTTCCCTTCATAAAATTATACAACAATCAGCAAACTTTAAACTTAAGGAAAGAAAGACTATTTCAATTAAGATAATTGAGCGAGTTCTCAACTTGGGTTATCCCAACCTGCTCGTTAACTCTCAAAAACCTGGCGCCGGATTCACGAAGCAGTTACGCAAGCACTTACGTACCTCTGGGGCCGGCTTCACGGAGCAGTTACGCAAGCACTTACGTGCCTCTGGGGCCAGGTTCACGGAGCAGTTACGCAAGCACTTACGTACCTCTGGGGCCAGATTCACGGAGCAGTTACGCAAGCACTTACGTACCTCTGGGGCCGGCTTCACGGAGCAGTTACGCAAGCACTTACGTGCCTCTGGGGCCAGGTTCACGGAGCAGTTACGCAAGCACTTACGTGCCTCTGGGGCCAGATTCACGGAGCAGTTACGCAAGCACTTACGTACCTCTGGGGCCAGATTCACGGAGCAGTTACGCAAGCACTTACGTACCTCTGGGGCCAGATTCACGGAGCAGTTACGCAAGCACTTACGTACCTCTGGGGCCAGATTCACGAAGCTGTTACGCAAGCACTTACGTACCTCTGGGGCCAGGTTCACGAAGCTGTTACGCAAGCACTTACGTACCTCTGGGGCCAGATTCACGAAGCTGTTACGCAAGCACTTACGTACCTCTGGGGCCAGGTTCACAAAGCAGTTACGCAAGCACTTACGTGCCTCTGGGGCCAGATTCGTGGAGCAGTTACGCAAGCACTTACGTACCTCTGGGGCCAGATTCACGAAGCAGTTACGCAAGCACTTACGAACCTCTGGGGCCAGATTCACGAAGCAGTTACGCAAGCACTTACGAACCTCTGGGGCCAGATTCACGGAGCAGTTACGCAAGCACTTACGTGCCTCTGGGGCCAGGTTCACGAAGCAGTTACGCAAGCACTTACGTACCTCTGGGGCCAGGTTCACGAAGCAGTTACGCAAGCATTTACGTGCCTCTGGGGCCAGGTTCACGAAGCAGTTACGCAAGCACTTACGTACCTCTGGGGCCAGGTTCACGAAGCAGTTACGCAAGCACTTACGTACCTCTGGGGCCAGGTTCACGAAGCAGTTACGCAAGCACTTACGTACCTCTGGGGCCAGGTTCACGAAGCAGTTACGCAAGCACTTACGTACCTCTGGGGCCAGGTTCACGAAGCAGTTACGCAAGCACTTACGTACCTCTGGGCCAGATTCACGAAGCAGTTACGCAAGCACTTACGAACGTGTACATCTTTCCTCAATCTTTGACGGCTTTGGTTACATTTATTAAACAGTTTACAAGCATGAAAACTTGCCAATCAACTGTTGTTATTGTTATAAACAGCCTCCTGGTGCTTCGGAGCTCATTAACTGTTTAATAACTGTAAACAAAACCGCCAAAGATTGAGAAAAGATGTACAGGTTCGTAAGTGCTTGCGTAACTGCTTCGTGAATCTGTCCCCAGAGGTTCGTAAGTGCTTGCGTAACTGCTTCGTGAATCTGGACCCAGGTTCGTAAGTGCTTGCGTAACTGCTTCGTGAATCTGGCCCAGAGGTTCGTAAGTGCTTGCGTAACTTCTTCGTGAATCTGGCCCCAGAGGTTCGTAAGTGCTTGCGTAACTTCTTCGTGAATCTGGCCCAGAGGTTCGCAATTGCTTGCGTTACTGCTTCGTGAATCTTGCCCCAGAGGTTCGCAATTGCTTGCGTTACTGCTTCGTGAATCTTGCCCCAGATACCCACCAAACACCCACAAGACAAAATGGCCACAGTTCTTGTCGAGAAGTAAGTGTCAATATGTCTAAGCAACATTAACTAAAGTCATTATATAAACGTCAAAAACTCGTCGTAAGAATGTTATCAGGTTATGCTCCATTAACCACTGGTGGCAGAGTTGGTGTGGGTGTCCATCATGCAAGGCGCCGAGGGAAGACTACACTATGTGAGGAGGTACATATTGTACACACACACACACACTTTCGGTCCCCCTAAGAGAATGAATAGTGCAGGTAAGCACGAACAGTCTACGGGTTTGGCAACCCATGTTTCACTTACTTGTTGCAAATGGGGTACTAAGATATTCATAAGCTCATCTAATACGTCTCATTTTGTACGTTATGGACTCAAAAGTACACGTGAGAAAAGTACTACGCAAAGTAGCAGGCTATATAAATCCATGTCTAGGCCTGGATTCTGCTTTTCTTCCAAGGTTTGTACTTTGAATTTTGTAGGTTGTGCTAAATCAAGATAACAGCCTCCGTCACACAGACACACACACACACACACACCCCCCCCACCCACCCCCCACCCCCACACACACACACACACACACACACCACACACATCACATCACACACACACCCTGCTGCTAAACTAGCTCTCCTACCCAAAATATGCTGATTCTAATATTGTTCAATAACTCCTCAACTTACTACACCTATTCAAATATCCCTGACCANCATGTTGGTCACACTTGTACATGTTGGTCACACTTGTACATTTGGTCACACTTGTACATGTTGGTCACACTTGTACATGTTGGTCACACTTGTACATGTTGGTCACACTTGTACATGTTGGTCACACTTGTACATGTTGGTCACACTTGTACTGGTCACACTTGTACATGTTGGTCACACTTGTACATGTTGGTCACACTTGTACATGTTGGTCACACTGTGTTGGTCACACTTGTACATGTTGGTCACACTTGTACATGTTGGTCACACTTGTACATGTGGTCACACTTGTACATGTTGGTCACACTTGTACATGTTGGTCACACTTGTACATGTTGGTCACACTTGTACATGGGTCACACTTGTACATGGTCACTTGTACATGTTGGTCACACTTGTACATGTTGGTCACACTTGTACATGTTCACACTTGTACATGTTTGGTCACACTTGTACATGTTGGTCACCCTTGTACATGTTGGTCACACTTGTACATGTTGGTCACACTTGTACATGTTGGTCACACTTGTACATGTTGGTCACACTTGTACATGGTCACACTTGTACATGTTGGTCACACTTGTACTGTTGGTCACACTTGTACATGTTGGTCACACTTGTACATGTTGGTCACACTTGTACATGTTGGTCACACTTGTACATGTTGGTCACACTTGTACATGTTGGTCACACTTGTACATGGTCACACTTGTACATGTTGGTCACACTTGTACATGTTGGTCACACTTGTACATGTTGGTCACACTTGTACATGTTGGTCACACTTGTACATGTTGGTCACACTTGTACATGTTGGTCACACTTGTACGTTGGTCACACTTTGTACATGTTGGTCACACTTGTACATGTTGGTCACACTTGTGTGTGTTGGTCACACTTGTACATGTTGTCACACTTGTACATGTTGGTCACACTTGTACATGTTGGTCACACTTGTACATGTTGGTCACACTTGTACATGTTGGTCACACTTGTGTGTGTTGGTCACACTTGTACATGTTGGTCACACTTGTGTGTGTTGGTCACACTTGTACATGTTGGTCACACTTGTACATGTTGGTCACACTTGTACATGTTGGTCACACTTGTACATGTTGGTCACACTTGTACATGTTGGTCACACTTGTACATGTTGGTCACACTTGTACATGTTGGTCACACTTGTACATGTTGGTCACACTTGTGTGTGTTGGTCACACTTGTACATGTTGGTCACACTTGTGGTGTTGGTCACACTTGTACATGTTGGTCACACTTGTACATGTTGGTCACACTTGTACATGTTGGTCACACTTGTACATGTTGGTCACACTTGTACATGTTGTCACCCTTGTACATGTTGGTCACACTTGTACATGTTGGTCACACTTGTACATGTTGGCCACACTTGTACATGTTGGTCACACTTGTACATGTTGGTCACACTTGTACATGTTGGTCACACTTGTACATGTTGGCCACACTTGTGTGTGTTGGTCACACTTGTACATGTTGGTCACACTTGTACATGTTGGTCACACTTGTGTGTGTTGGTCACACTTGTACATGTTGGTCACACTTGTACATGTTGGTCACACTTGTACATGTGGTCACACTTGTACATGTTGGTCACACTTGTACATGTTGGTCACACTTGTACATGTTGGTCACACTTGTGTGGTTGGTCACACTTGTACATGTTGGTCACACTTGTACATGTTGGTCACACTTGTACATGTTGGTCACACTTGTACATGTTGGTCACACTTGTACATGTTGGTCACACTTGTGTGTGTGGTCACACTTGTACATGTTGGTCACACTTGTGTGTGTTGGTCACACTTGTACATGTTGGTCACACTTGTACATGTTGGTCACACTTGTACATGTTGGTCACACTTGTACATGTTGGTCACACTTGTACATGTTGGTCACACTTGTGTGTGTTGGTCACACTTGTACATGGTCACACTTGTGTGTGTTGGTCACACTTGTACATGTTGGTCACACTTGTACATGTTGGTCACACTTGTACATGTTGGTCACACTTGTACATGTTGGTCACACTTGTCATGTTGGTCACACTTGTACATGTTGGTCACACTTGTACATGGTCACACTTGTACATGTTGGTCACACTTGTGTGTGTTGGTCACACTTGTACATGTTGGTCACACTTGTACATGTTGGTCACACTTGTACATGTTGGTCACACTTGTACATGTTGGCCACCCTTGTACATGTTGGTCACACTTGTACATGTTGGTCACACTTGTACATGTTGGTCACACTTGTACATGTTGGTCACACTTGTACATGTTGGTCACACTTGTACATGTTGGTCACACTTGTACATGTTGGCACACTTGTGTGTGGGGTCACACTTGTACATGTTGGTCACACTTGTACATGTTGGTCACACTTGTGTGTGTTGGTCACACTTGTACATGTTGGTCACACTTGTGTGTGTTGGTCACACTTGTACATGTTGGTCACACTGTACATGTTGGTCACACTTGTACATGGTCACACTTGTGTGTGTTGGTCACACTTGTACATGTTGGTCACACTTGTACATGTTGGTCACACTTGTGTGGTGGGTCACACTTGTACATGTTGGTCACACTTGTACATGTTGGTCACACTTGTACATGTTGGTCACACTTGTACATGTTGGTCACACTTGTGTGTGTTGGTCACACTTGTACATGTTGGTCACACTTGTACATGTTGGTCACACTTGTACATGTTGGTCACACTTGTACATGTTGGTCACACTTGTGTGTGTTGGTCACACTTGTACATGTTGGTCACACTTGTACATGTTGGTCACACTGTGTGTGTTGGTCACACTTGTGTGTGTGGTCACACTTGTACATGTTGGTCACACTTGTACATGTTGGTCACACTTGTGTGTGTTGGTCACACTTGTGTGTGTTGGTCACACTTGTACATGTTGGTCACACTTGTACATGTTGGTCACACTTGTACATGTTGGTCACACTTGTACATGTTGGTCACACTTGTACATGTTGGTCACACTTGTACATGTTGGTCACACTGTGTGTGTTGGTCACACTTGTGTGTGTGTGTGTCACACTGTACATGTGTTGGTCACACTTGTACATGTTGCACACTTGTACATGTTGGTCACACTTGTACATGTTGGTCACACTTGTACATGTTGGTCACACTTGTACATGTTGGTCACACTTGTACATGTGGTCACACTTGTACATGTTGGTCACACTTGTACATGTTGGTCACACTTGTACATGTTGGTCACACTTGTACATTTGGTCACACTTGTACATGTTGGTCACACTTGTATGTTGGTCACACTTGTACATGTTGGTCACACTTGTGTGTGTTGGTCACACTTGTACATGTTGGTCACACTTGTACATGTTGGTCACACTTGTACATGTTGGTCACACTTGTGTGTGTTGGCCACACTTGTACATGTTGGTCACACTTGTACATGTTGGTCACACTTGTACATGTTGGTCACACTTGTACATGTTGGTCACACTTGTACATGTTGGTCACACTTGTACATGTTGGTCACACTTGTACATGTTGGTCACACTTGTGTGTGTTGGTCACACTTGTACATGTTGGTCACACTTGTGTGTTGGTCACACTTGTACATGTTGGTCACACTTGTACATGTTGGTCACACTTGTACATGTTGGTCACACTTGTGTGTTGGTCACACTTGTACATGTTGGTCACACTTGTGTGTGTTGGTCACACTTGTGTGTGTGTTGGCCACACTTGTACATGTTGGTCACACTTGTACATGTTGGTCACACTGTGTGTGTTGGTCACACTTGTACATGTTGGTCACACTTGTACATGTGTGTTGGTCACACTTGTACATGTTGGTCACACTTGTACATGTTGGTCACACTTGTACATGTTGGTCACACTTGTACATGTTGGTCACACTTGTGTGTGTTGGTCACACTTGTACATGTTGGTCACACTTGTACATGTTGGTCACACTTGTACATGTTGGTCACACTTGTGTGTGTTGGTCACACTTGTACATGTTGGTCACACTTGTGTGTGTTGGTCACACTTGTGTGTGTTGGCCACACTTGTACATGTTGGTCACACTGTACATGTTGGTCACACTTGTGTGTTGGTCACACTTGTACATGTTGGTCACACTTGTGTGTGTTGGTCACACTTGTACTGTTGGTCACACTTGTACATGTTGGTCACACTTGTACATGTTGGTCACACTTGTACATGTTGGTCACACTTGTACATGTTGGTCACACTTGTACATGTTGGTCACACTTGTACATGTTGGTCACACTTGTACATGTTGGTCACACTTGTACATGTTGGTCACACTTGTACATGTTGGTCACACTGTACATGTTGGTCTTGTACATGTTGGTCACACTTGTGTGTGTTGGTCACACTTGTACATGTTGGCCACACTTGTACATGTTGGCCACACTTGTACATGTTGGTCACACTTGTACATGTTGGTCACACTTGTACATGTTTGGTCACACTTGTACATGTTGGTCACACTTGTACATGTTGGTCACACTTGTACATGTTGGTCACACTTGTACATGTTGGTCACACTGTACATGTTGGTCACACTTGTACATGTTGGTCACACTTGTACATGTTGGTCACACTTGTGTGTGTTGGTCACACTTGTACATGTTGGTCACACTTGTACATGTTGGCCACACTTGTACATGTTGGCCACACTTGTACATGTTGGTCACACTTGTACATGTTGGTCACACTTGTGTGTTGGTCACACTTGTACATGTTGGTCACACTTGTACATGTTGGTCACACTTGTGTGTGTTGGTCACACTTGTACATGTTGGTCACACTTGTACATGTTGGTCACACTTGTGTGTTGGTCACACTTGTACATGTTGGTCACACTTGTACATGTTGGTCACACTTGTACATGTTGGTCACACTTGTACATGTTGGTCACACTTGTACATGTTGGTCACACTTGTACATGTTGGTCACACTTGTACATGTTGTCACACTTGTACATGTTGGTCACACTTGTACATGTTGGTCACACTTGTACATGTTGGCCACACTTGTACATGTTGGTCACACTTGTACATGTTGGCCACACTTGTACATGTTGACCACACTTGTACATGTTGGTCACACTTGTACATGTTGGTCACACTTGTGTGTTGGTCACACTTGTACATGTTGGTCACACACTTGTACATGTTGGTCACACTTGTACATGTTGGTCACATTGTACATGTTGGTCACACTTGTACATGTTGGTCACACTTGTACATGTTGGTCACACTTGTACATGTTGGTCACACTTGTACATGTTGGCCACACTTGTACATGTTGGTCACACTTGTACATGTTGGTCACACTTGTACATGTTGGTCACACTTGTACATGTTGGTCACACTTGTACATGTTGGCCACACTTGTACATGTTGGTCACACTTGTACATGTTGGTCACACTTGTACATGTTGGTCACACTTGTACATGTTGGTCACACTTGTGTGTTGGTCACACTTGTACATGTTGGTCACACTTGTACATGTTGGTCACACTTGTACATGTTGGTCACACTTGTACATGTTGGTCACACTTGTACATGTTGGTCACACTTGTACATGTTGGTCACACTTGTACATGTTGGTCACACTTGTACATGTTGGTCACACTTGTACATGTTGGCCACACTTGTACATGTTGGTCACACTTGTACATGTTGGTCACACTTGTACATGTTGGTCACACTTGTACATGTTGGTCACACTTGTGTGTTGGTCACACTTGTACATGTTGGTCACACTTGTACATGTTGGTCACACTTGTACATGTTGGTCACACTTGTGTTGGTCACACTTGTACATGTTGGTCACACTTGTACATGTTGGTCACACTTGTACATGTTGCCACACTTGTACATGTTGGTCACACTTGTACATGTTGGTCACACTTGTACATGTTGGTCACACTTGTACATGTTGGTCACACTTGTACATGTTGGTCACACTTGTACATGTTGGTCACACTTGTACATGTTGGTCACACTTGTACATGTTGGTCACACTTGTACATGTTGGCCACACTTGTACATGTTGGTCACACTTGTACATGTTGGCCACACTTGTACATGTTGGTCACACTTGTACATGTTGGCCACACTTGTACATGTTGGTCACACTTGTACATGTTGGTCACACTTGTACATGTTGGTCACACTTGTACATGTTGGTCACACTTGTACATGTTGGTCACACTTGTGTGTTGGTCACACTTGTACATGTTGGTCACACTTGTACATGTTGGTCACACTTGTACATGTTGGTCACACTTGTACATGTTGGTCACACTTGTACATGTTGGTCACACTTGTACATGTTGGTCACACTTGTACATGTTGGTCACACTTGTACATGTTGGTCACACTTGTGTTGTTGGTCACACTTGTACATGTTGGTCACACTTGTACATGTTGGTCACACTTGTACATGTTGGTCACACTTGTACATGTTGGTCACACTTGTACATGTTGGTCACACTTGTACATGTTGGTCACACTTGTACATGTTGGTCACACTTGTACATGTTGGTCACACTTGTACATGTTGGTCACACTTGTACATGTTGGTCACACTTGTACATGTTGGTCACACTTGTACATGTTGGTCACACTTGTTGTGTTGGTCACACTTGTACATGTTGGTCACACTTGTACATGTTGGTCACACTTGTACATGTTGGTCACACTTGTACATGTTGGTCACACTTGTACATGTTGGTCACACTTGTACATGTTGGTCACACTTGTACATGTTGGCCACACTTGTACATGTTGGTCACACTTGTACATGTTGGCCACACTTGTACATGTTGGTCACACTTGTACATGTTGGTCACACTTGTACATGTTGGTCACACTTGTACATGTTGGTCACACTTGTACATGTTGGCCACACTTGTACATGTTGGTCACACTTGTACATGTTGGCCACACTTGTACATGTTGGTCACACTTGTACATGTTGGTCACACTTGTACTGTTGGTCACACTTGTACATGTTGGTCACACTTGTGTGTTGGTCACACTTGTACATGTTGGTCACACTTGTACATGTTGGTCACACTTGTACATGTTGGTCACACTTGTACATGTTGGTCACACTTGTACATGTTGGTCACACTTGTACATGTTGGTCACACTTGTACATGTTGGTCACACTTGTGTGTTGGTCACACTTGTACATGTTGGTCACACTTGTACATGTTGGCCACACTTTGTACATGTTGGCCACACTTGTACATGTTGGTCACACTTGTACATGTTGGTCACACTTGTACATGTTGGTCACACTTGTGTGTTGGTCACACTTGTACATGTTGGTCACACTTGTACATGTGGCCACACTTGTACATGTTGGTCACACTTTTACATGTTGGTCACACTTGTACATGTTGGTCACACTTGTACATGTTGGTCACACTTGTACATGTTGGTCACACTTGTACATGTTGTCACACTTGTGTGTTTGTCACACTTGTACATGTTGGTCACACTTGTACATGTTGGTCACACTTGTACATGTTGGTCACACTTGTACATGTTGGTCACACTTGTACATGTTGGTCACACTTGGTGTTGGTCACACTTGTACATGTTGGTCACACTTGTACATGTTGGTCACACTTGTACATGTTGACCACACTTGTACATGTTGGTCACACTTGTACATGTTGGTCACACTTGCACATGTTGGTCACACTTGTACATGTTGACCAACAACAAGATTGCTGTTCAAATTTCCCTTCATAAAATTATACAACAATCAGCAAACTTTAAACTTAAGGAAAGAAAGACTATTTCAATTAAGATAATTGAGCGAGTTCTCAACTTGGGTTATCCCAACCTGCTCGTTAACTCTCAAAACCTGGCGCCGGATTCACGAAGCAGTTACGCAAGCACTTACGAACCTCTGGGGCCAGGTTCACGATGCAGTTACGCAAGCACTTACGTACCTCTGGGCCAGATTCACAGAGCAGTTACGCAAGCACTTACGTGCCTCTGGGGCCAGGTTCACGAAGCAGTTACGCAAGCACTTACGTACCTCTGGGGCCAGGTTCACGAAGCAGTTACGCAAGCACTTACGTACCTCTGGGGCCAGGTTCACGAGCAGTTACGCAAGCACTTACGAACCTGGGGACAGATTCACGAAGCAGTTACGCAAGCACTTACGAACGTGTACATCTTTCCTCAATCTTTGACGGCTTTGGTTACATTTATTAAACAGTTTACAAGCATGAAAACTTGCCAATCAACTGTTGTTATTGTTATAAACAGCCTCCTGGTGCTTCGGGAGCTCATTAACTGTTTAATATTGTAAACAAAGCCGCCAAAGATTGAGAAAAGATGTACAGGTTCGTAAGTGCTTGCGTAACTGCTTCGTGAATCAGGCCCCAGGTTCGTAAGTGCTTGCATAACTGCTTCGTGAATCTGGACCCAGGTTCGTAAGTGCTTGCGTAACTGCTTCGTGAATCTGGACCAGGTTAGTAAGTGCTTGCGTAACTTCTTCGTGAATCTGGCCCCAGAGGTTCGTAAGTGCTTGCGTAACTGCTTCGTGAATCAGGCCCCAGGTTCGTAAGTGCTTGCATAACACTGCTTCGTGAATCTGGACCCAGGTTCGTAAGTGCTTGCGTAACTGCTTCGTGAATCTGGACCAGTTAGTAAGTGCTTGCGTAACTTCTTCGTGAATCTGGCCCCAGAGGTTCGTAAGTGCTTGCGTAACTGCTTCGTGGAATCTGGCCCCAGAGGTTCGCAAGTGCTNAAACAATTACGATGTCACAGTTTTCTTGTTAATAACTACTGTCTGTAATTACCAATTGGCCGAGATAATTCTTTATTTCAAACTGTAATTTGGTGAATTTAGATTCCAATTTGGGTTATGGAATTGGGGGAGCTGTTTGTACTAAAGCTGTTTGGGGCGTGTTCTGAAATTGGTATTTTCCGTAATTAATTGGCTTGGGGCAAGACGAGTTTTGTACCTGACTGGACAGGTGTGTTAAATTGTTGATAGGTGTATACGGACTGTATATATGTGCTCGCAGGTGGGGGAGTGTGTCGACCCCTGCCACACGTACACGAAGCAGCATGTCCACACAATTTGAAAAAAAGTTCAGCAACTTGTATGTTTCTGGAGTACTTGTGGACCATTGCACACCTACACATATGGCCCGGGCCGTGCCGGCCATAGTGACGTCATACTAGTGACGTCACTAGCAGCGATGACGTAAGGGGATGCATATTTTTCTCAGGTTTTTGTCCCTACTCGCCTCTGTGATAATACCCGCTGTGCCAGTGCCACCTGTCCCACAGTCTCCAGGTGAGTGCCAGGGTGTAGGGCACCAGTGCCACCTGTCCCACAGTCCATGTGAGTGCCAGGGTGGGGGGCACCAGTGCCACCTGTACCACAGTCTCCATGTGAGTGCCAGGGTGTGGGGCACCAGTGCCACCTGTCCCACAGTCTCCAGGTGAGTGCCAGGGTGTGGGGCACCAGTGCCACCTGTCCCACAGTCTCCAGGTGAGTGCCAGGGTGTGGGGCACCAGTGCCACCTGTCCACAGTCTCCAGGTGAGTGCCAGGTGTGGGGCACCAGTGCCACCTGCCACCTGTCCCACAGTCTCCCGGTGAGTGCCAGGGTGTGGGCACCAGTGCCACCTGTCCCACAGTCTCCAGGTGAGTGCCAGGTGTGGGGCACCAGTGCCACCTGTCCACAGTCTCCAGGTGGTGCCAGGGTGTGGGGCACCAGTGCCACCTGTCCCACAGTCTCCAGGGAGTGCCAGGGTGTGGGGCACCAGTGCCACCTGTCCCACAGTCTCCAGGTGAGTGCCAGGGTGTGGGCACCAGTTGCACCTGTCCCACAGTCTCCAGTGAGTGCCAGGTGTGGGGCACCAGTGCCACCTGCCCACAGTCTCCAGGTGAGTGCCGGGTGTGGGGCACCAGTTGCACCTGTCCCACAGTCTCCATGTGAGTGCCAGGGTGTGGGGCACCAGTGCCACCTGTCCCACAGTCTCCAGGTGAGTGCCAGGGTGTGGGGCACCAGTGCCACCTGTCCCACAGTCTCCATGTGAGTGCCAGGGTGTGGGGCACCAGTGCCACCTGTCCCACAGTCTCCAGGTGAGTGCCAGGGTGTGGGGCACCAGTGCCACCTGTCCCACAGTCTCCATGTGAGTGCCAGGGTGTGGGGCACCAGTGCCACCTGTCCCACAGTCTCCAGGTAAAGAAATGCGTCACAGGAAATATATATATATATATATATATATATATATATATATATATATATAATATATATATATATATAATCTTTATGCTTCAAAATATGAAGAACTATTTGTATTCGTCTTCCCCCTGACGACTGCGGGGCTGGAGACCTCGCTGGTAGAGACCTCGGGGCTGGAGACCTCGCTGGTAGAGACCTCGGGGGCTGGAGACCTCGCTGGTAGAGACCTCGGGGGCTGGAGACCTCGCTGGTAGAGACCTCGGGGGCTGGAGACCTCGCTGGTAGAGACCTCGGGGGCTGGAGACCTCGCTGGTAGAGACCTCGGGGGCTGGAGACCTCGCTGGTAGAGACCTCGGGGGCTGGAGACCTCGCTGGTAGAGACCTCGGGGCTGGAGACCTCGCTGGTAGAGACCTCGGGGGCTGGAGACCTCGCTGGTAGAGACCTCGGGGCTGGAGACCTCGCTGGTAGAGACCTCGGGGGCTGGAGACCTCGCTGGTAGAGACCTCGGGGGCTGGAGACCTCGCTGGTAGAGACCTCGGGGCTGGAGACCTCGCTGGTAGAGACCTCGGGGGCTGGAGACCTCGCTGGTAGAGACCTCGGGGGCTGGAGACCTCGCTGGTAGAGACCTCGGGGGCTGGAGACCTCGCTGGTAGAGACCTCGGGGGCTGGAGACCTCGCTGGTAGAGACCGCGGGGGCTGTAGACCTCGCTGGTAGAGACTGCGGGGGCTGGAGACCTCGCTGGTAGAGACCTCGGGGGCTGTAGACCTCGCTGGTAGAGACCTCGGGGGCTGGAGACCTCGCTGGTAGAGACCTCGGGGGCTGGAGACCTCGCTGGTAGAGACCTCGGGGGCTGGAGACCTCGCTGGTAGAGACCTCGGGGGCTGGAGACCTCGCTGGTAGAGACTGCGGGGGCTGGAGACCTCGCTGGTAGAGACTGCGGGGGCTGGAGACCTCGCTGGTAGAGACCTCGGGGGCTGGAGACCTCGCTGGTAGAGACCTCGGGGGCTGGAGACCTCGCTGGTAGAGACTGCGGGGGCTGGAGACCTCGCTGGTAGAGACTGCGGGGGCTGGAGACCTCGCTGATAGAGACTGCGGGGGCTGGAGACCTCGCTGGTAGAGACTGCGGGGGCTGGAGACCTCGCTGGTAGAGACCGCGGAGGCTGTAGACCTCGCTGGTAGAGACTGCGGGGGCTGGAGACCTCGCTGATAGAGACTGCGGGGGCTGGAGACCTCGCTGGTAGAGACCTCGGGGGCAGGAGACCTCGCTGGTAGAGACCTCGGGGGCTGGAGACCTCGCTAGTAGAGACTGCGGGGGCTGGAGACCTCGCTGGTAGAGACCGCGGAGGCTGTAGACCTCGCTGATAGAGACCGCGTGGGCTGTAGACCTCGCTGGTAGAGACCGCGGGGGCTGAGACCTCGCTGATAGAGACCGCGGGGGCTGGAGACCTCGCTGGTAGAGACAGTGCGTGTTGGGTCGCTGCCTCACACAATAGAACAATTGTCTCCCACGGCTCATTATGAAGACTTTGAAAAAGATACCAACTTCCGTTTGTGTGCGTGCGTGCGTGTGTGCTTGTGTGCGTGTACTCGGCTAGTTGTGCTTACAGGGTTGAGCTCTGGCTCTTTGGTTCCGCCTCTCAACGTCAATCAACTGGTGTATAGGTTCCTGAGCCTATTGGGCTCTATCATATCTATATTTGAAACTGTGTATGGAGTCAGCCTCCACCACATCACTTCTTAATGCATTCCACCTGTTAACTACTCTGACACTGAAAAAGTTCTTTTTAATGTCTCTGTGGCTCTTGTGGGTACTCAGTTTCCACATGTGTTCCCTTGTTCGCGTCCCCCCAGTGTTGAATAGTTTATCTTTATCTACCCTGTTAATTCCTCTGAGGATTTTGTAGGTAGTGATCATGTCTCCCCTCTCACTTCTGTCTTCGTGTCGTAAGGTGCATTTCCCGCAGCCTTTCCTCGTAACTCATGCCTCTTAGTTCTGGGACTAGTCTAGTAGCATACCTTTGGACTTTTTCCAGCTTCGTCTTGTGCTTGACAAGGTACGGGCTCCATGCTGGGGCTGCATACTCCAGGATTGGTCTTACATATGTGGTGTACAAGATTCTGAATGATTCCTTACACAGGTTCCTGAACGCTGTTCTGATGTTAGCCAGCCTCGCATATGCCGCAGACGATATTCTTTTTATGTGGGCTTCAGGAGACAGGTTTGGTGTGATATCAACTCCCAGATCTTTCTCTCTGTCTGTTTCATTAAGTACTTAATTTCCTTCGTGTGTGTGTTGTGCCTACATACGTGTGTGTGTGTGTGTGTATTTACTATTTGTGTCTGCAGAATCGAGCTATTAGCTCTTTGACTTTCTAACCATCTATTTTTGCTCTATTATTTCTACTACATATATTTCTAACACACACACACACACACACAGTTGTGTGTGTGTGTGTGTGTTGATTGACAGTTGAGTTGATTGATTACCAGTTGATTGACAGTTGAGAGGCGGGACCAAAGAGCCAAAGCTCACCCCCGCAAGCACAAATAGGTGAGTACAAATAGGTGAGTACACACACACACACACACATCCGCAGGAAGCAGCCCGTAGCAGCTGTCTAACTCCCAGGTATCTACTTACTGCTTGGTGAGCAGGGGCATCAGGGTGAAAGAACCTCTGCAAATTTGTTTCCGCCTCGGGCGGGAATCGAACTGGGGCCATTAGGACTACGACTGTGTGTGTGTGTGTGTGTGTGGTGTGTGTGTGTGTGTGTGTGTGTGTGTGTGTGTGTGTGTGTGCATGTAAGACATCATCAATGATGATGACTATAGTGTGATGAAGTCGACCCAGTGATGGCTACCTGTCCCCCCCCACACACACACACCCACACTCACCTAGCCACCATTCCCTTCCCGCCGTCCCATCCCAAATCCTTATCCTGACCCCTTCCCAGTGCTATACAGTCGTAATGGCTTGGCGCTTTCCCCTAGAGAGTAGCCTTCCGTCAGCCCTAAACACCATCTCTTCCCCTTGTTCACCATCACCCTCTCTCATGACAAAAATAAGTGTAAATAGTAATATAAATAATAATCATAGTACTTATAATACTAATACTGTAAATACTTAACTCACCACGAATAGAAATCACTTTATTCACTTAATCACTTAAACACTAAAGTAGATTAAGGCCGATGTTCTCAAACACGTCAAAATTTTCATCAATAAAGAGAATCCACAATAAAAAAATTATTCAACAGTATACAAAAATATAAATCATGAAAATTAAAAATTAAAAAAACTAAAAATTCGGAAATACGCAGGGGTAAAAATCCCCCTTCCCCCCCCCCCTAGCATTCACCATGCTGTATAAAATACTAAAACATTCCCAACTGGGACAGACAGACTAACATCACCTCACCGTCCAAGTTTGGCTTCGCGTCATAACATGGAATACGAATATTAATCTCAATATTACCAGCCTTTCATTACTAATTAATCCAATTACCCGCCCATAATCCGATCTGGGATTAATCAAAGACTTAAAATACCTCCTGAGGCGAAATTAAAAACTATGAATCTTCCAAATAAATTAATTTTTTACAAAAATATTCCTCCTGAATATCGAGATAAATACAATTTCAAGCGTAATGGGGTCAAAATTGTGCTGATTAATTTATATCAGTTGATTAATATCAGTTGGTAATTTTCTTCCCGTTTTCTATGACAGGAATTTGGATAACATGTCACGTCTGGTTTGAAATTGGGTAGAAATCCTATTATTGTTTTTCATGCCTTTGGCACCCTGCTTCGAAGACCTGGCCACCTGATACCTGTGTAATTGGTACACCTGGCCACCTGATACCTGTGTAATTGGTACACCTGGCCACCTGATACCTGTGTAATTGGTACACCTGGCCACCTGATACCTGTGTAATTGGTACACCTGGCCACCTGATACCTGTGTAATTGGTACACCTGGCCACCTGATACATGTGTAATTGGTACACCTGGCCATCTGATACCTGTGTAATTGGTACACCTGGCCATCTGATACTTGTGTAATTGGTACACCTGGCCACCTGGTACCTGTGTAATTGGTACACCTGGCCACCTGGTACCTGTGTAATTGGTACACCTGGCCACCTGGTACCTGTGTAATTGGTACACCTGGCCACCTGATACCTGTGTAATTGGCACACCTGGCCTCCTGATACCTGTGTAATTGGCACACCTGGCCTCCTGATACCTGTGTAATTGGCACACCTGGCCTCCTGATACCTGTGTAATTGGCACACCTGGCCTCCTGATACCTGTGTAATTGGCACACCTGGCCACCTGGTACCTGTGTAATTGGCACACCTGACCACCTGATACCTGTGTAATTGGTACACCTGGCCTCTTGATACCTGTGTAATTGGTACACCTGGCCACCTGATACCTGTGTAATTGGTACACCTGGCCTCTTGATACCTGTGTAATTGGTACACCTGGCCACCTGATACCTGTGTAATTGGTACACCTGGCCACCTGATACCTGTGTAATTGGTACACCTGGCCACCTGATACCTGTGTAATTGGTACACCTGGCCACCTGATACCTGTGTAATTGGTACACCTGGCCACCTGATACCTGTGTAATTGGTACACCTGGCCACCTGATACCTGTGTAATTGGTACACCTGGCCACCTGATACCTGTGTAATTGGCACACCTGGCCACCTGACACTTGTGTAATTGGCACACCTGGCCACCTGATACCTGTGTAATTGGCACACCTGGCCACCTGATACCTGTGTAATTGGTACACCTGGCCACCTGACACTTGTGCAATTGGTACACCTGGCCACCTGATACCTGTGTATTGGCACACCTGGCCACCTGATAACAAACGCTATTCTTCTCGTTATATAAGGGAAACTGTTTGATATCTTAAGAGGCAAAGAACACTGTTTTAGCGTGAGTATATGTGTTCTAGAGTGATAACAAGTGCATGTATACTGTGTTCATATACACGCATACACATATATACTTACCGTCCACAAGTGGTTGGGCACCATTCCTTCCCACCGTCCCATCCCAAATCCTTATCCTGACCCCTTCCCAGTGCTGTATAGTCGTAATGGCTTGGCGCTTTCCCCTCTGATGGTTCCCTTCCCTTACCGAATTCTCAGTACTTCAATTCTCATCAATATTTCCGTCATCATACAATTTTTCCAATACCCTCCTGCCTCGCTCAAAGTTACGGACACGAACCAAACTTAGTCAAAAGTTAAGTTTAAGTGGAGCCTTAATTCAGTTAGCTGCGCAAGTTTTTTGCGCATCCCGGCAGTTGCTGGTGTTGAAGAGGTCAGTTGTTTCAGGTGTTCAGGCTTCGTAAACACCTGTTACTTGTTTACCCTTGTGTGTGTTGGTCACACTTGTACATGTTGGTCACACTTGTGTGTTGGTCACACTTGTGTGTTGGTCACACTTGTGTGTGTTGGTCACACTTGTACATGTTGGTCACACTTGTACATGTTGGTCACACTTGTACATGTTGGTCACACTTGTACATGTTGGTCACCCTGTGTGTGTGTTGGTCACACTTGTACATGTTGGTCACACTTGTACATGTTGGTCACACTTGTGTGTGTTGGTCACACTTGTACATGTTGGTCACACTTGTACATGTTGGTCACACTTGTACATGTTGGTCACACTTGTACATGTTGGTCACACTTGTACATGTTGGTCACACTTGTACATGTTGGTCACACTTGTACATGTTGGTCACACTTGTACATGTTGGTCACACTTGTACATGTTGGTCACACTTGTACATGTTGGTCACACTTGTACATGTTGGTCACACTTGTACATGTTGGTCACACTTGTACATGTTGGTCACACTTGTGTGTGTTGGTCACACTTGTACATGTTGGTCACCTTGTACATGTTGGTCACACTTGTACATGTTGGTCACACTTGTACATGTTGGTCACACTTGTACATGTTGGTCACACTTGTACATGTTGGTCACACTTGTACATGTTGGTCACACTTGTACATGTTGGTCACACTTGTACATGTTGGCCACACTTGTACATGTTGGTCACACTTGTACATGTTGGTCACACTTGTACATGTTGGTCACACTTGTACATGTTGGTCACACTTGTACATGTTGGTCACACTTGTGTGTGTTGGTCACACTTGTGTGTTGGTCACACTTGTGTGTGTTGGTCACACTTGTGTGTTGGTCACACTTGTGTGTTGGTCACACTTGTGTGTTGGTCACACTTGTGTGTGTTGGTCACACTTGTACATGTTGGTCACACTTGTACATGTTGGTCACACTTGTACATGTTGGTCACACTTGTGTGTTGGTCACACTTGTGTGTTGGTCACACTTGTGTGTTGGTCACACTTGTACATGTTGGTCACACTTGTACATGTTGGTCACACTTGTACATGTTGGTCACACTTGTACATGTTGGTCACACACTTGTACATGTTGGTCACACTTGTACATGTTGGTCACACTTGTACATGTTGGTCACACTTGTACATGTTGGTCACACTTGTACATGTTGGTCACACTTGTACATGTTGGTCACACTTGTGTGTGTTGGTCACACTTGTACATGTTGGTCACACTTGTACATGTTGGTCACACTTGTACATGTTGGTCACACTTGTACATGTTGGCCACACTTGTACATGTTGGTCACACTTGTACATGTTGGTCACCCTTGTGTGTTGGTCACACTTGTACATGTTGGTCACACTTGTACATGTTGGTCACACTTGTACATGTTGGTCACACTTGTACATGTTGGTCACACTTGTACATGTTGGCCACACTTGTACATGTTGGCCACACTTGTACATGTTGGTCACACTTGTACATGTTGGTCACACTTGTACATGTTGGTCACACTTGTACATGTTGGTCACACTTGTACATGTTGGTCACACTTGTACATGTTGGTCACACTTGTGTGTGTTGGTCACACTTGTACATGTTGGTCACACTTGTACATGTTGGTCACACTTGTACATGTTGGCCACACTTGTACATGTTGGTCACACTTGTACATGTTGGTCACACTTGTACATGTTGGTCACACTTGTGTGTGTTGGTCACACTTGTACATGTTGGTCACACTTGTGTGTGTTGGTCACACTTGTACATGTTGGTCACACTTGTACATGTTGGTCACACTTGTACATGTTGGTCACACTTGTACATGTTGGTCACACTTGTGTGTGTTGGTCACACTTGTGTGTTGGTCACACTTGTACATGTTGGTCACACTTGTACATGTTGGTCACACTTGTACATGTTGGTCACACTTGTACATGTTGGTCACACTTGTGTGTGTTGGCCACACTTGTGTGTTGGTCACACTTGTACATGTTGGTCACACTTGTGTGTGTTGGTCACACTTGTACATGTTGGTCACACTTGTACATGTTGGTCACACTTGTACATGTTGGTCACACTTGTACATGTTGGTCACACTTGTACATGTTGGTCACACTTGTACATGTTGGTCACACTTGTACATGTTGGTCACACTTGTACATGTTGGTCACACTTGTACATGTTGGCCACACTTGTACATGTTGGTCACACTTGTACATGTTGGTCACACTTGTACATGTTGGTCACACTTGTACATGTTGGTCACACTTGTGTGTTGGTCACACTTGTGTGTGTTGGTCACACTTGTGTGTGTTGGTCACACTTGTGTGTGTTGGTCACACTTGTGTGTGTTGGTCACACTTGTACATGTTGGTCACACTTGTACATGTTGGTCACACTTGTACATGTTGGTCACACTTGTACATGTTGGTCACACTTGTACATGTTGGTCACACTTGTACATGTTGGTCACACTTGTACATGTTGGTCACACTTGTACATGTTGGTCACACTTGTACATGTTGGTCACACTTGTACATGTTGGTCACACTTGTACATGTTGGTCACACTTGTACATGTTGGTCACACTTGTGTGTGTTGGTCACACTTGTACATGTTGGTCACACTTGTACATGTTGGTCACACTTGTACATGTTGGTCACACTTGTGTGTTGGTCACACTTGTACATGTTGGTCACACTTGTACATGTTGGTCACACTTGTACATGTTGGTCACACTTGTGTGTTGGTCACACTTGTGTGTTGGTCACACTTGTGTGTTGGTCACACTTGTACATGTTGGTCACACTTGTGTGTGTTGGTCACACTTGTACATGTTGGTCACACTTGTACATGTTGGTCACACTTGTACATGTTGGTCACACTTGTACATGTTGGTCACACTTGTACATGTTGGTCACACTTGTACATGTTGGTCACACTTGTACATGTTGGTCACACTTGTACATGTTGGTCACACTTGTACATGTTGGTCACACTTGTACATGTTGGTCACACTTGTGTGTTGGTCACACTTGTACATGTTGGTCACACTTGTACATGTTGGTCACACTTGTGTGTGTTGGTCACACTTGTACATGTTGGTCACACTTGTGTGTTGGTCACACTTGTACATGTTGGTCACACTTGTGTGTTGGTCACACTTGTACATGTTGGTCACACTTGTACATGTTGGTCACACTTGTACATGTTGGTCACACTTGTACATGTTGGTCACACTTGTACATGTTGGTCACACTTGTACATGTTGGTCACACTTGTACATGTTGGTCACACTTGTACATGTTGGTCACACTTGTACATGTTGGTCACACTTGTACATGTTGGTCACACTTGTACATGTTGGTCACACTTGTGTGTTGGTCACACTTGTACATGTTGGTCACACTTGTGTGTTGGTCACACTTGTACATGTTGGTCACACTTGTACATGTTGGTCACACTTGTACATGTTGGTCACACTTGTACATGTTGGTCACACTTGTACATGTTGGTCACACTTGTACATGTTGGTCACACTTGTACATGTTGGTCACACTTGTACATGTTGGTCACACTTGTACATGTTGGTCACACTTGTACATGTTGGTCACACTTGTACATGTTGGTCACACTTGTACATGTTGGTCACACTTGTACATGTTGGTCACACTTGTACATGTTGGTCACACTTGTACATGTTGGTCACACTTGTACATGTTGGTCACACTTGTACATGTTGGTCACACTTGTACATGTTGGTCACACTTGTACATGTTGGTCACACTTGTACATGTTGGTCACACTTGTACATGTTGGTCACACTTGTACATGTTGGTCACACTTGTACATGTTGGTCACACTTGTACATGTTGGTCACACTTGTACATGTTGGTCACACTTGTACATGTTGGTCACACTTGTACATGTTGGTCACACTTGTACATGTTGGTCACACTTGTACATGTTGGTCACACTTGTACATGTTGGTCACACTTGTACATGTTGGTCACACTTGTGTGTGTTGGTCACACTTGTACATGTTGGTCACACTTGTACATGTTGGTCACACTTGTGTGTTGGTCACACTTGTGTGTTGGTCACACTTGTACATGTTGGTCACACTTGTGTGTTGGTCACACTTGTGTGTTGGTCACACTTGTACATGTTGGTCACACTTGTGTGTTGGTCACACTTGTGTGTTGGTCACACTTGTGTGTTGGTCACACTTGTACATGTTGGTCACACTTGTGTGTTGGTCACACTTGTACATGTTGGTCACACTTGTGTGTTGGTCACACTTGTACATGTTGGTCACACTTGTACATGTTGGTCACACTTGTACATGTTGGTCACACTTGTACATGTTGGTCACACTTGTACATGTTGGTCACACTTGTACATGTTGGTCACACTTGTGTGTTGGTCACACTTGTACATGTTGGTCACACTTGTGTGTTGGTCACACTTGTGTGTTGGTCACACTTGTGTGTTGGTCACACTTGTACATGTTGGTCACACTTGTACATGTTGGTCACACTTGTACATGTTGGTCACACTTGTACATGTTGGTCACACTTGTGTGTTGGTCACACTTGTACATGTTGGTCACACTTGTGTGTTGGTCACACTTGTGTGTTGGTCACACTTGTACATGTTGGTCACACTTGTACATGTTGGTCACACTTGTACATGTTGGTCACACTTGTGTGTTGGTCACACTTGTACATGTTGGTCACACTTGTGTGTTGGTCACACTTGTGTGTTGGTCACACTTGTACATGTTGGTCACACTTGTGTGTGTTGGTCACACTTGTGTGTTGGTCACACTTGTGTGTTGGTCACACTTGTACATGTTGGTCACACTTGTGTGTGTTGGTCACACTTGTACATGTTGGTCACACTTGTACATGTTGGTCACACTTGTGTGTTGGTCACACTTGTGTGTTGGTCACACTTGTGTGTTGGTCACACTTGTACATGTTGGTCACACTTGTACATGTTGGTCACACTTGGTGTTGGTCACACTTGTACATGTTGGTCACACTTGTGTGTTGGTCACACTTGTACATGTTGGTCACACTTGTACATGTTGGTCACACTTGTGTGTTGGTCACACTTGTACATGTTGGTCACACTTGTACATGTTGGTCACACTTGTGTGTTGGTCACACTTGTACATGTTGGTCACACTTGTACATGTTGGTCACACTTGTACATGTTGGTCACACTTGTACATGTTGGTCACACTTGTACATGTTGGTCACACTTGTACATGTTGGTCACACTTGTGTGTTGGTCACACTTGTACATGTTGGTCACACTTGTACATGTTGGTCACACTTGTACATGTTGGTCACACTTGTACATGTTGGTCACACTTGTACATGTTGGTCACACTTGTGTGTGTTGGTCACACTTGTACATGTTGGTCACACTTGTGTGTTGGTCACACTTGTACATGTTGGTCACACTTGTACATGTTGGTCACACTTGTACATGTTGGTCACACTTGTACATGTTGGTCACACTTGTGTGTTGGTCACACTTGTACATGTTGGTCACACTTGTACATGTTGGTCACACTTGTACATGTTGGTCACACTTGTACATGTTGGTCACACTTGTACATGTTGGTCACACTTGTACATGTTCACACTTGTTGTTGGTCACACTTGTACATGTTGGTCACACTTGTACATGTTGGTCACACTTGTACATGTTGGTCACACTTGTACATGTTGGTCACACTTGTACATGTTGGTCACACTTGTACATGTTGGTCACACTTGTACATGTTGGTCACACTTGTGTGTGTTGGTCACACTTGTACATGTTGGTCACACTTGTGTGTGTTGGTCACACTTGTACATGTTGGTCACACTTGTGTGTGTTGGTCACACTTGTACATGTTGGTCACACTTGTACATGTTGGTCACACTTGTGTGTGTTGGTCACACTTGTACATGTTGGTCACACTTGTACATGTTGGTCACACTTGTACATGTTGGTCACACTTGTACATGTTGGTCACACTTGTACATGTTGGTCACACTTGTACATGTTGGTCACACTTGTACATGTTGGTCACACTTGTGTGTGTTGGTCACACTTGTGTGTGTTGGTCACACTTGTACATGTTGGTCACACTTGTACATGTTGGTCACACTTGTACATGTTGGTCACACTTGTACATGTTGGTCACACTTGTACATGTTGGTCACACTTGTACATGTTGGTCACACTTGTACATGTTGGTCACACTTGTACATGTTGGTCACACTTGTACATGTTGGTCACACTTGTACATGTTGGTCACACTTGTGTGTTGGTCACACTTGTACATGTTGGTCACACTTGTACATGTTGGTCACACTTGTACATGTTGGTCACACTTGTACATGTTGGTCACACTTGTACATGTTGGTCACACTTGTACATGTTGGTCACACTTGTACATGTTGGTCACACTTGTACATGTTGGTCACACTTGTACATGTTGGTCACACTTGTACATGTTGGTCACACTTGTACATGTTGGTCACACTTGTACATGTTGGTCACACTTGTACATGTTGGTCACACTTGTACATGTTGGTCACACTTGTGTGTTGGTCACACTTGTACATGTTGGTCACACTTGTACATGTTGGTCACACTTGTACATGTTGGTCACACTTGTACATGTTGGTCACACTTGTACATGTTGGTCACACTTGTGTGTGTTGGTCACACTTGTACATGTTGGTCACACTTGTGTGTTGGTCACACTTGTGTGTTGGTCACACTTGTACATGTTGGTCACACTTGTACATGTTGGTCACACTTGTACATGTTGGTCACACTTGTACATGTTGTCACACTTGTACATGTTGGTCACACTTGTGTGTGTTGGTCACACTTGTACATGTTGGTCACACTTGTGTGTTGGTCACACTTGTACATGTTGGTCACACTTGTACATGTTGGTCACACTTGTACATGTTGGTCACACTTGTACATGTTGGTCACACTTGTACATGTTGGTCACACTTGTGTGTTGGTCACACTTGTGTGTTGGTCACACTTGTACATGTTGGTCACACTTGTGTGTGTTGGTCACACTTGTGTGTTGGTCACACTTGTACATGTTGGTCACACTTGTGTGTGTTGGTCACACTTGTACATGTTGGTCACACTTGTACATGTTGGTCACACTTGTACATGTTGGTCACACTTGTACATGTTGGTCACACTTGTACATGTTGGTCACACTTGTGTGTTGGTCACACTTGTACATGTTGGTCACCCTTGTACATGTTGGTCACACTTGTACATGTTGGTCACACTTGTACATGTTGGTCACACTTGTGTGGTTGGTCACACTTGTACATGTTGGTCACACTTGTACATGTTGGTCACACTTGTACATGTTGGTCACACTTGTACATGTTGGTCACACTTGTACATGTTGGTCACACTTGTACATGGCCACACTTGTACATGTTGGTCACACTTGTACATGTTGGTCACACTTGTACATGTTGGTCACACTTGTACATGTTGGTCACACTTGTACATGTTGGTCACACACTTGTACATGTTGGTCACACTTGTACATGTTGGTCACACTTGTACATGTTGGTCACACTTGTACATGTTGGTCACACTTGTGTGTTGGTCACACTTGTACATGTTGGTCACACTTGTACATGTTGGTCACACTTGTACATGTTGGTCACACTTGTGTGTGTTGGTCACACTTGTACATGTTGGTCACACTTGTGTGTTGGTCACACTTGTACATGTTGGTCACACTTGTACATGTTGGTCACACTTGTACATGTTGGTCACACTTGTACATGTTGGTCACACTTGTACATGTTGGTCACACTTGTACATGTTGGTCACACTTGTACATGTTGGTCACACTTGTACATGTTGGTCACACTTGTACATGTTGGTCACACTTGTACATGTTGGCCACACTTGTGTGTGTTGGTCACACTTGTACATGTTGGTCACACTTGTACATGTTGGTCACACTTGTACATGTTGGTCACACTTGTACATGTTGGTCACACTTGTACATGTTGGTCACACTTGTACATGTTGGTCACACTTGTACATGTTGGTCACACTTGTACATGTTGGTCACACTTGTACATGTTGGTCACACTTGTACATGTTGGTCACACTTGTACATGTTGGTCACACTTGTACATGTTGGTCACACTTGTACATGTTGGTCACACTTGTACATGTTGGTCACACTTGTGTGTGTTGGTCACACTTGTACATGTTGGTCACACTTGTACATGTTGGTCACACTTGTACATGTTGGTCACACTTGTACATGTTGGTCACACTTGTACATGTTGGCACACACTTGTACATGTTGGTCACACNGAGGGCAATGGAAGGGCATGTTGACAGGTGTATATAGTGCCTCGGCCGGGCCAGGGGCCGCAGTAGGCACTGGGATTTGTAATGATCTGCGGTTGGTATGGTCGGTGTGCGTGCAGCGGCCACCAACAGTCTGGTCGACTAGACCGTCATTCAGGAGCTCCTGGGACAGTGAGCCTTCGAACCTTCCCAGGCTGACTCAAGATAGCTCGATTTTTTTTAATTACTGCAAGATAATTTATTATTTG
>WNGS01168379.1:71165-86724 GCA_020271785.1 Procambarus virginalis | reverse complement strand
AATGAATCTTGTCCTTGTTCCTAAAGAATACCCTGACGTTTGCCAGTATGGCATATAGTTATGTTGCCGATATGTGCCTGAGGTGATAGATCTCGAATTGTGTCCACACCTAAGCCTTGCTGTTTTTAAGAAGTAAGAAATTGCCTTCCCTTCATCTTCTATTAAATATTTGAAGCACGAGGGCTTCGTGCTCCAACTCCTATCCTCATAACCATGCATTTGTCCGAGTTAAAGTCTAGTAACCATTTTTCAGACCATTAAGATTGTCTAGTTCATCTGGTAATGAACTACTGTCCTCGGTTGTTTGAGGAGGCACACACAGTGTGTGTGTGTGTGTGTGTGTTATTTCCTAGTTGTACTTACCTATTTTTGCTAGCAGGGGTTGAGCTCTGGCTCTTTGGTCCCGCCTCTCAACTGTCAATCAACTAAAGTACAGGTTCCTGAGCCTATGGGCTCTATCAAATCTACACTTGAGGCTGTGTATGGAGTCCGCCTCCACCACATCACTTCCTAGTGCATTCATTCCATTTGTCTACTAATCTGACACTGAAAAAATCTTTCTAACGTCTCTATGGCTCATTTGGGCACTCAATTTCCACCTGTGACCCCTAGTGCGTATGCCCCTTGTGGTAAATAGCCTGTCTTTATCTACCCTATCAATTCCTCTGAGAATCATTCATGTGGTGGTCATGTCCCCTCTAACTTCTATATCCCAGTGACCTGAGGTTTAATTCCTGTAGTCTTTACTCGTAGCTCATACCCCTCAGTTCGGGTACTAGTCTGGTGACAAACCTTTGAACCTTTTCCAGCTTAGTCTTTTGCTTGACTAGATATGGACTCCATGCTGGAGCCGCATACTCCAGGATTGGTCTGACATATGTGGAATGCAATGTTCTGAAAGATTCCTTACACTAGTTTCTAAAGGCCGTTCTTATGTTAGCCAACCTAGCATATGCCACTGATGTTATCCTCTTGATATGAGCTTCAGGGGATAGATCTGGCGTGATATCAACCGACAGGTCTTTCTCTCTCTCAGACTCTTGAAGTATTTCATCTCCCAAATGACACCTTGTATCTGGTCTCCTGCTTCCTATCCCTATCTTCATTACATTACATTTGCTTGGGTTAAATTCTAACAACTATTTGTTCGATCATTCTTGCATCTTGTCCAGGTCTTCTTGAAGCCTCAAACTGTCCTCCTCTGTCTTAACCCTTTTCATAATTTTGCCGTCGTCAGCAAAAATTGAGAGGAATGAGTCTATGCCCTCTGGGAGATCATTTACTTATATCAGAAACAGGATATGTCCGACCTTTGAGCACTGTGGGACTCCACTGGTGACTTCACGCCAATCTGAGGTCTCACCCCTCACAGTAACTCTCTGCTTCCTCTTGCTTAGGTACTCCCTTATCCACTGGAGCGCCTTACCAGCTACTCCTGCCTGTTTCTCCAGCTTATGTATCATCCTTTTATGGGGTACTGTGTCAAAGGCTTTCCAACAATCCAAAAAAATGCTGTCCGCCCATCCTTTTCTTTCTTGCTTAATTTTTGTCACCTGATCGTAGAACTTTATTAAGCCTGTAATGCAAGATTTACCCTCCCTGAACCCATGTTGATGGGTTGTCACGAAGTCCCTACTCTCCAGATGTGTTACTAGGTTTTTTGTCACGATCGTCTCCATCACCTTGCATGGTATACAAGTTATACCAGTATTTAACCCAAATATGTATTTGGGTACTCAGTCTCCACCTGTGTCCCCCTTATTCGAGTACCACCCGTGTTTAAAAGTTTATCCTTATTTACCCTGTCAATTCCTCTGAGAAAGGAATACACACACATATTTCGTGTGTGTGTGTGTATGTATTCACCTAGTTGTTCTTGCGGGGTTTGAGCTCTGGCTCTTTGGTCCCGCCTCAAACACGGTGTGTGTGTGTGTGTGTGTGTATTCACCTTATCTACCCTGTCAGCAAGTGTGTGTGTGTGTGTGTGTGCGGGTGTGTGTGTATTTACCTAAGTGTAGTTTACCATGAACTTCCAATCTTAAATTTGACTACTCATTTTACGTGAATTGTCATAAAAAAATTAGTCGAGTCTGTTATTGTAGCAATCACAGTTAACTGTAAAGTTTAAATCAAATTATTGGATGAAAGGAAACTTGATAAAGTACAATTATGAAGAGCTCTGAATAAATTTTTAATTTATCTGACCGTTTGGTATGATTCCACTGAAGGCTTCTTCTGTTAAGTAATTATAGATAAGAATAACCTATATTGGCTTGGTTTTTTACTGGATTTGTCAAGATCATCAGGTTAAATGGGTTGTTTGAATCAGTGTGTTATATGTCAATGAAATGAAATTTGTGAGACAATTTAACGAGAAACATGTTAAGAAGAGGATGCGTTAGTCTACTTTAGTCTCCGTTATTAATGGTTACGAATTGTTGGAAATCAGACACATAACATGTTAACATAGTAAGCATCATTGATGTAGTTAATTGATTTTCTATAGTTAGCCATTAACAGAAACTTTAAAGAGAATGGGAGATTTTGTGATGTCATCACAACAAGAAGTATATATATATTAAAACTCCAATTATTCCTTAAGAAACAGTCTAGTGTTTGAACTTAATATACAAATATTAACTAGGACTGAATATAAATAAATACACCATAAAGTATAGCTTAGCTCCTTTAATCTTTAAGATAGAATATTGGGGAAAAATGGTATTGGAACAGGCTGCGGGAAGGAGCGGCGAGTCATGCGCTCAAAATCGGACAATGAGATCGTAAACAAAGACGGGAGACAGAGTGCTCTGTAGTACGCATTCACGGCACTACAGAGGTCTGAAAGCCTTCATCAACCTTGACGCCGTGTGGACGTCTGGATACCTCCTCCGCCTGAGAGCCGCCTGATCACGTACTGTTTGCGCGTTTTGGCTTTGCTACTTGTTACAACCCTTGAGTACGGTTCTTTTCCCGCAGTGATCAAAGTATATTAAATCGGCTTTGCCAACAGGTGTCTAGGGGGTGAAAGGAAACACTGCATAAATTGGGAAAACAATGTAACTACGCTAAGAGTGACAAACATAACAATTAAATGGTACAGATAATAGCCAGAAATATTCTTTAGCATGCAATAATATAAATAAAAATCCTTATTGAGCAATGACCATAATCACCAGCACATGAATTAAGAAATGGGATAATTGCACAATCATCTACCCAGAGAATTAACCTAGTATTTAGCTAAAATAACAATAACCGCTGACTTAACTTAAAAACATGTCTCCTCTCGATCAACGCTGCCACGCCTCTGAACAAAGCGTCTGTTCCCAGGGCAGGCGCCCTACCACAAACACCAATTTAACATCCACATAAACTATTGTGGAACCTCTATTAACAAAATGTAGTATTAATAATCAATCATTATTAATCTTTAGAGTATATAATAGGGTTACATTACTCAATAGAATTTAATGGCAAACAATGATGAGAATTAATCAAGGTTGAACTATAAATAATCGTTTGACAAGTTCCCACACTGGCCACATCCAAATATGGTCATCCCCCCACACGGAAGAAACCAACAGGAATTAACTTGCACACAGCCTCATACAATATGATGCAACTCAGGCACACTACAGCATGCTACAATATATAACATACAATAGTCGATAATCATCCAACTGGATACTATACTAATTATAGAACAAGACAATAAAGTATATAAGCATCAGGAGTAATGTTAGAATCCTTGTAAGATTCGTAACATCCCTCCCGTCCCCTAAGAAAAAAATGAAATTAACTGAAGGTTGATTTCATTTTTTTGACTGCATGAAAATACATGAAAATACAACATGAAAATACTTCAACAAAAATCAAAGTACAAAGCAATGAAATTTCACACAGTAAAAAAAAAAAAATAAAAAAATTACATACAGCTTATGAATAAAGAACACTACAGATTATGGCACTGCAACAGGAAATCCTCTGGATAAGGCATCAGCAATAACATTTTGCCTCCCAGGAATATGACGAATTACAATATTGAATTCTTGCAGAATCAATGACCATCTAAGTATTCTCTGGTTTTTACACTTCATAGAGCTGATAAATGTCAATGGATTATGATCAGTATATACTACAACTTGATTTCCTGACAAATATGTCTCAAATTTCTTCACTGCCAATATTAAACAAAGTGCATCTTTCTCAACTACAGAATAATTAGTTTGTGTCCTGTCAAATTTACGAGAGAAATAATAAACAGGATGTTCTAACTCATCTGGTCCTACTTGGAACAAAACAGCACCTGCTCCTAGATCTGAAGCGTCTATGTGCAGAATAAAAGGTTTATCATACTGTGGACTAGCTAGCACAGGTGAAGTAGAGATAATTCCTTTCAACTTCTGAAAAGAGTTCTGACACTCCTGCGTCCACTTAAATTATACCTGTTTCCGTAGAAGATTTGTTATGGGTTCAGCAACAATGGAAAAGTTTTTACAATACCTCCTATAATACGCACACATTCGAATAAATCTCTGCACAGACTTGTTATTTGTTAGGCCTGGGTAATCCACAATTGCCTGGATCTTGTCTTGCAATGGGACAACCCATAAGAAACCTTCCTTGTCCGACCTCATGTCCTAAGTACACTATAGTTCCTTTAGCCCAACTACATTTCTTCATATTCACAGTCAAATTAGCATGTTGTAACACATTAAACAATTTCTTTAAACTAGACATATGATCTACCCAATTCTTACTGAAAATCACAATGTCATCCAAATATGCCCTACAGTCTGGCACATCCTTCAACAAAGAGTTCATTAACTTCTGAAAAGTGGCTGGAGTATTCCTTAATTCAAAAGGCATTACATTAAACTCGTAAGCTCCATCTGGAGTGATAAATGTTGTCACTTCCATTGCAAAATCTGTAAGAGGTATCTGATGATATCCCTTAGATAAGTCCAATTTCGATACAAACATAGCATGACCTATAGTATCGATACAGTCCTCCAATAAAGGTAATGGATACACATCAACTACAGTTACCTGGTTGAGTTTTCTATAATCCACTACTAGTCTCCACTTATCCTCTGGTTTTGGTGGATACACGGTGACCTCCAGGAACCCTGACTGGGTCTAATGAACCCATGTCGAAGAAGATAATCAACCTCCTCCTGGATGATACGACGTTTCTCGGGTGTCACTCGATAAGGGTGCAGCCGAAATGGAGTCACATCTGTCAGGTTAATGTCGTGAGTAATGAGAGAAGTCTGAGTGGGGACCTCCCCAAACAAGCTAGAACACATCTCCAAAAGTCCCGGAACTCTGCTCTCTCCTCATCCTGCAAATGACACAACAATTCTTCCCCGGAACTGGAATTAGACAAACAAAAATTACCATCTTCCTCAGCAACACTCGACTCTTCAGGATTTACCTCCTCAGCAACACAACAAGCCACAATACTAGGCCCACAATAAGCCTTCAACCGGTTCACATGTACACTCATGGTCTGACGTTTCTGTTTGGGATGGCAAACTTTGTAAGTAACTTCCCCAAGACGTTTTACTACTTGATACGGTCCTGCAAATTTATGAGACATAGACGTAGCCATACGAGGCTTCAAGACCAATACCAAATCTCCTGGCTCAAAAACTCTGAGTTTGGCCTTGAACCTCTTGTCATGCTTCTCCTTCATTACCTGTTGTTGTTCACTTAGATGTCGTAAGGCCAACTACCTCGTTCTGGACAGCTTGCTCTTTACATCCGTCAGGTAATGCTCACTCTGCCTGGCTGTAACATCTCCTAACATTTTCTCATGTAACATTTTTAAAGGTCCCCTCACCTGATGACCAAAGATTAGATCAAATGGAGAGCAGCCCAGGGCACTGTGCAATCCATCTCTAGCAGCAAACAAAGCAAATGGTAGATTATCGTCCCAATGTCTGGGTGAATCTTCCCTAGTTGCTTTCAACATTTTCTTGAGAGTTTGGTGGAACCGCTCGATTCCCCCTTGACTCTGAGGATGGTAAGGACTGGAAAAATTATGCTGTATACCAAATGAATTACAAAAGTGTTTGAGGGTGGTGGAACAAAAATTACTCCCATTATCAGTTTGAATTATACGGGGCATACCAAATAGTGAGAAAAATCGTTCCAACTGCCTTATAATTGCAGAAGCTCTAATGTTACGTAAGGCATATGCTTCAGGGAACCTGGTGGTCATACATAAAATTGTAAACATACACTTATTTCCGGATTTGGTACAGGGTAAAGGTCCGACACAATCCAGTACCACATGAGTAAAAGGCTCCTCTGGCACTACAATAGGGTATAATGGTACTCGTGGCACAGTCTGATTAGGCTTACCAACAGTCTGACACACAACACAGTTGTGGCAATATCTGACCACATCTTTCTTAAGTTTTGGCCAATAAAAAAGTTTACAGATCTTATGATACATACTGGTAATGCCTTGATGGCCTTCCATCAGGTCATCATGGGCAGCTTGCAATACCTTGCAATACAGCTTGCAGCTTGCAATATTTTCAGCCATACTCGTCTGAATTTCTAATTGTTTAGTCTGCTGCTCGGTTTGTTTAGTTTGTTGCTCTGCTAGTCGTAACTGAGCCTCCAACTCAAGATGTTTTTGTTGGTTCTGCAACTCCAACCTCTGCTTGTCTGCTTCCAGCCTAGCCATTTCTAATTTAGTCTCCACCTCCAACTTTAAGATTGCCACCTTGTCACTTGACTCTTCTTCTAACTCTCCTAAATACTCTTCGAAAGGTCTCACCTCCTCCACCAAGTGTGTGACAATAACTCTTAACACTTGAGCCTTCAACATTTTACTGGAAACTGCTAGGTTCAATTTACCAGCCAGCAATAACAAACCAGACTTCCTCAAGTCTCTAATTTTACCAAAATTTGGTTGCTTTACTAGCACAGCAACCTGATCCTCCATGGTTGGCTCAGTTATCACAACTTAACACTTGTAACAACACTGAAAATTGTACTTGGCCCCTGGCACAAGCTGAACACTTACCTCAAATCGTGAAGCGTTGAGAAGTTTTCACAGCAGCTCAGATTGACATAGAATTCTGCACACAGGCTTGATTTGGTGTCACTAGATAATCACAGAATACCTAGGAAGGCAATTGCTATTAATAATTAGCACTGTCAATTGTACATACATTACAGGGAATTAAGATTAAGCTCCCGGACAGTGGCCTCATTTGTTACAACCCTTGAGACATAGTACGGTTCTTTTCCCGCAGTGATCAAAGTATATTAAATCGGCCTTGCCAACAGGTGTCTAGGGGGTGAAAGGAAACACTGCATAAATTGGGAAAACAATGTAACTACGCTAAGAGTGACAAACATAACAATTAAATGGTACAGATAATAGCCAGAAATATTCTTTAGCATGCAATAATATAAATAAAAATCCTTATTGAGCAATGACCATAATCACCAGCACATGAATTAAGAAATGGGATAATTGCACAATCATCTACCCAGAGAATTAACCTAGTATTTAGCTAAAATAACAATAACCGCTGACTTAACTTAAAAACATGTCTCCTCTCGATCAACGCTGCCACGCCTCTGAACAAAGGGTCTGTTCCCAGGGCAGGCGTCCTACCACAAACATCAACTTAACATCCACATAGACTATTGTGGAACTTCTACTAACAAAATGTAGTATTAATAATCAATCATTATTAATCTATATAATATGGTTATATGGAGTATATAATATGAAGTATATAATATGGTTACATTACTCAGTAGAATTTAATGGCAAACAATAATGAGAATTAATCAAGGTTGAACTATAAACACTCGCTTGACAACAAGTTCCCACACTGGCCACATCCAAATATGGTCATCCCCCCACACGGAAGAAACGAACAGGAATAAACTTGCAAAAAGCCTCATACAATATAATGCAACACAGGCACACTACAGCGTGCTACAATATATAACATACAATATTATATAATCATACAACTGGATACTATACTAATTATAGAATAAGACAATAATGTATATAAACATCAGGAGTAATGTTAGAATCCTTGTAAGATTCGTAACACTACTGCCGTTTGGCATCCCTCTTCAATGGTCCGATTGTACGACGCCTGGTTCACATATCACCTTGGCCTTGGGTCACTGGGATTGTTGGGAATATTGGGGAACTGTTAGAATCTGTTAGAATAATGTTACTGAGAACTGTTAGAATAATGTTAGAATCCTTGTAAGATTCGTAACACTACTGCCGTTTGGCATCCCTCTTCAACGGTCCGATTGTACGACGCCTGGCCCACATATCACCTTGGCCTTGGGTCACGGGATGGTTGATAGATTTTTTTTTGGCGTGTTCTGGCTGGTTCTCCCGGCGGTTTGAGGGTGTTTGGGGGCCGGCTTGGCCGAGAGGTGCCAGAGGTTGGCGGGCCTTGGTGGGTTCCTGGTGTGCCCTCAGCTGTGGTGGGAGGCCGGCTTCTGCTCTGCTGGAGGACACTGGATGACTTTTTGCGTTTTAGTTGGGGGCCGAGTTTTGGTTTTGTACCTGGTGTTCTCTGTGTGGGGCGGGGCCGGTGCTTGTCACCCTGAGGGACTCCTGGGACTCCCCAATCATCTGCCTGACTGCGTTTATTTGCCGTATGGCATATTAGTTTCTAGTGATTGGTGTCACTCGTTTCGCGTTTTTTGTATTATTTTTTTTATTTACTTCAATATTGAATTATGATTCTCAGTGGACTGTATTTTAAATTTAGCCTGCCAGTTTTACCTGCACAAAATTGGGAATATATGTGGGCAACTTATCCAACAATTGGTGATGATAATAATAGGCTATAAACATTTACTGTTTGGTTAATATAAATTATACCACATATGGTGGTAATTAGACTACAGTATTTGTTAGTACTACAGTTATTTACTGTGTTAATGCAATGTAAATGGGTGGCCTTAGCCACCCATTTACATTTCATGTTCGGCATACAACCAGACCATCACCAGATTTCTCTGGTGATGGTCTGGGTGTGTGAGGAGATTATATGTTCCTTGATGGCTCCAATGTCTCTTTCTACGCGATTAACAATGCACAAACAACAGGGCTCCATCAAGGAGCATATGATCTCCTCACACAACCAACCATCACCAGAGAAATCTTAACCAGCAACACACAAATTATCGATAGATACAGCGATAACAGGAGGCTCGACATCAGCTGAGGCCCTACACACCAAAATGTCAACACCAGCAATCAACAGCCAATTACCACATAATTACATTCTACCCACTTGAAGACCCCGAACCAACACAAAAGCAAGAAGAGAAAATACGCATTAATTCATATTCTGATAATGTAAAATTATCTTTACCCCATGATTACTCATTGATCGTATTTTATCACCTCACCTAAAAACAAATATAAGCGTGGAATGGAGTACATAAAAAATTGTCTTTGGAAATGTTAAAAGTCTTACAAAACGCTTCTAGGCGTCAGACAATAATTACAATTGAGAAAATGAACTTTGGAGAGATAATTTTTCAATTACCCTCGACAGTGAAGAAAAACGTAAGAAATATTGAGAATATTCGTGTTAGAATCATTAATTTACCCTTTCAGTCATATTCAACAACATATATATAGCCATATATATATATATTGTGACGGTAAAGTAGTGGAGTATGGATGTTCGGCAGTCCTCCAATGGCAGGTGTCAAGCCAGGTCACATATAACACACAAAAAAAGAAAGACTGCTTGCCTGTTTGTGGTAAGGTAAGGGAAGACACACAAAACACAAAGTATAAACAATGTAATTTAATTACTCTAGAAAACAAATTTAAATAAAGACAATCCCTTGGCATTGAATAGTGCAAAATATAACAAGTTAAAAAACGCATAACAAAAATGATTAAGTAACTGGTTACGTTAACAAGAATGCAAAGAATTAATAAATGGTGCTGAGAATATTAGCACAAGCTAAGAACCTCTACTTGATATACAATGTATATCAGTTAGATGTTCACAGCCAAGAGCACAAGATATTCTGAGGAGGAAACTGCTGGCCGACCCTGACTTTGACTCGGCGAGGTGCATGAGTGGTGCAGAGCTGGAGTGGTGTGGTCTCGACCAGCCAATCGGAATGCAGGCAGGCCGACACTGGTAGTTGGCTAATTGAGGTACAGGCGACGAGCCGGCGGTGAGGAGTGTGGGGGGTGCAGGAGGGGGGGGGGGGGGGTAAGCAGGTGTGTGTGGCTGCCTTGACAAACGTTTTGCTACTGCTGATCGTATCTTGAATGTAGCAATAGACGTGACTACTGAAGGGAAGAGCAGGCTTAATCTCTCTTGAAAGAGATTATCGTCACAATATATACTTATATATATGGCAACCCATCCACCTCTTTAGAAGGTACCTAATGTGACGGTCGTCAATAGTCAAGAATTCGTATGTTTTTAGCTTTTAGAGTTTGTCCAACACAATAGTTCAGATTTCTACTTTCTACTTTCGTTGTACGTCGGTATATACTATGGTCCTCATCGTTACTATAAGCACTACCAAACCCGGAGGATGGGCTGATATATAGGGATATCCTGGGTCATGGTCGTGGAGAATCTACCCTCATGGCGCCTAAAACACTCACACGACCACTACCACTAAGCAGTTAGTACTAAGAGAGCATCACAATGGCCTGGAAGTAGAAAAGTGTTTCACTAATCCATAATATCATAACAATAAGGGTGCCACCACCACCAGAGCACCACCACCATAAGTGTACCATCACTACAACCAGCGTACCACCACTACCACCATTGACCATCGACCATCACCAGTGTACCACCACCACCACCGAAAACCACCATGTTATAGGATTCGGCCACTAGCAGGCAGGGGACGCAGAGGTGCCCGCCTGTGCTCCTGTATTTGCCCGTCGTGCGCGATGGTTGGTGGACACTCCTCGTTTGTTGACGTGGCCTGAGTGATGGGAGCCCCACTTCCCCCCCATTTTGCGGACTTGCTAGGTGGGGCCTGGAATTTACTGAACTGGACGATTATCCTGCTGTGGAGTTAGTACTGTGTGATAAGCTGCTTGTCCATGTAGATGCAATCCGTGGTGTGGAATTGGTGTCTTCACGTAGAGCTATTGTGAAGTTTGCGAGGAGGAAGCTTATACAGAGTTTTTACGACATTACGAGGGGCGGTCCTTGCCCCTGCCGCATCACCTTTGTCAGTGTGCATGGTACGGCCTTTGAAATTCCAGATGAGCTGCTGTGGCAATACTTTGGGCAGTTTGCCTCTGTCTTGAGTGTGAGGCTCAATCTGGTTTCCTCCGGTAAGCTTAGGGGCATCCGGTCGAATGTCTGCACTCTGGGGATGTGGCTGCAATCGGATATCCCGTCCTCGGTGTGGCTCATGGGGTATTCCATTCGGGTATACTATGCCCGTCAGCCTCGCACGTGTTTTCGCGGTGGGTTGTCGGGCCAATTAGCCGCTGCCTGTTCAGCGGATGTCGTTTCCCAGATGAATCTATTTCGTGAGGATGATTTCCCGCCGTTGGCTGTGGAGGAGGACCCGGTGGATGCAGTTGAGGAGGTGCCCTCGGCTAACGTGATGCGCCTTGTCGGACTGTGCGCCTGCTCCTAGTGAGCCTTGTGCTCCGGTGGTTGTGCCATCCTCGGTTGGGTTCATACCTGCTGGTGGCGTCCCTAGAGCTGTGGTAGTAACACTAGGGGGATATAATGTGGTAGTAACACTATAGGATGTATACTGTGATAGTAACACTAAGGGGAATATACTGTGGTAGTAGCACTAGGGGGAGTATACTGTGGTAGTAGCACTAGGGGGTGTATACTGTGGTATTAACACTAGGGGGTGTATACTGTGGTAGTAACACTAGGGGGTGTATACTGTGGTAGTAATACTAGGGGTGTATACTGTGGTAGTAACACTAGGGGGGTGTATACTGTGGTAGAATCACTAGGGGGGTGTATACTGTGGTAGAATCACTAGGAGGTGTACACTGTGGTAGTAACACTTTGGGATGTATACTGTGGTAGTAACACTAGGGGAGTGTATACTGTGGAGGTAACACTAGGGAGTGTATACTGCGGTAGCAACACTAAGGGAGTGTATACTGTGGAGGTAACACTAGGGAGTGTATACTGTGGAAGTAACGCTAGAGGGGTGTATACTGTGGTAGTAACACTAGGGGGGTGTATAATGTGGTAGTAACACTAGGGATGTATACTCTGGTAATAACACTTGGGAGAGTATACTGTGGTAGTAACACTACGGATGTATACTCTGGTAGTAAAACTTGGGGGTGTATACTGTGGTAGTAACACTAGAGGTGTATACTGTGGAAGTAACACTAGGAGAGTGTAAACTGTGGAAGTAACACTAGGGGAGTGTATACTGTGGTAGTAACACTAGGGGTGCATACTGTAGTAGTAGTAACACTAGAGATGAATACTGTGATATAAATACTAGGGGTGTATACTGTAGTAATAAACCTAGGGGTGTATACTGTGATAGTATCACTAGCGTGTGTATAATGTGGTAGTTACACTAGGGGGTGAATACTGTGGTATTAACACTAGGTGTATACTGTGGTAGTAACAGCACAGGATGTATACTGTGATAGTAACACTAGGGGATGTCTAATGTTATAGCAACACTAGGGGTGTATACTGTGGTAGTAACACTAAGGTGTATACTGTGGTAGTAAGACAAGGGGTGAATACTGTGGTAATAACACAAGGGTGTATACTGTGGAAATAACACTTGTGGAAGTATACTGTTGTAGTAACACTAGGGGGTGTATACTGTGATACTAACACTAGGAGTGTACAATGCGGAAGTAATACTAGGGGATGTATACTGTGGTAGTAACACTAGGGGGTGTATACTGTGGTGGTAACACAAGGCGAGTATACTGTGGTAGTAATAATATGGGATGTATACTGTGGTAGTAACACTAGGGCATATCTACTATGAGAGTAACACTAAGGGTTGTATACTGTGGCAATAACACTAGGGGGAATACTGTGGTATTAACACTATGGGTGATACTGTTGTAGTAATACTAAGAGATGTTTACTGTGGTATTAACACTAGGGGTGAACACTGTGGTAGTAACACTAGGGTGAACACTGTGGTAGTAACACTAGCGGTGTATACTGTGGTAGTAACGCGAGGGGTGTATACTGTGGTAGTAACGCGAGGGGTGTATACTGTGGAAGTAACACTAAGGGTGTATACTGTGGAAGTAACACTAGGGGTGTATACTGTGGTAGTAACACTAAGGGGTTTATTCTGTGGAAGTAACACTAGGGGTGTATAATGTTGTAGTAACATTAGGGGTGTATACTGTGATAGTAACACTAGGGGATTTATTCTGTGGTAGTAACACTAGGGGGCCGATACTGTGGTATTAACACTAGGGGGTGTATACTGCGGTAGTAACACTAGGGGTTGTATACTGTGGTAGTATCACTAGGAGGTTGTATAATACGGAAGTATCAGTAGTGGTGTATACTGTGGTAGTAACAGTAAAAAGAGTGTATACTGTCGTAGTAACACTAGGTGTGAATACTGTGGTAGTAATAATAGGCGATTGAATACTGTGTTAGTAATACTACGGGTGTATACGGTGAGAGAAAAACTCTGGGATATTCACTGTGATAGTAACACTAGGGGTACATACTGTGGTAGCAACACTAGGGGGTGTATACTATGATAGTAACACTAAGGGAGTGTATACTGTGGTAGTAACACTAGGGAGTGTATACTGTGGTAGTAACACTAAGGAGTTTATACTGTGGTAGTAACACTAGGGGTGTATATGGTGGTAGTCACACTAGGGGTTATATACTGTGATAGTAACACAAGGGAGTGTATAGTATGGTAGTATCACTAGGGGAGTGTATACTGTGGTAGTAACACTAGGGGGTGTATACTGTGGTTGTAACACTAGGGGGTTGCATACTGTGGTAGTAACACTAGGGGAGTGTATACTGTGGAAGTAACACTAGGGGGTTTATACTGTGGTAGTAACACTAGGGGGTGTATTCTGTGGTAGTAACACTAGGTGGTGTATACTGTAGTAGTAACTCTAGGGGTGTATAATGTGGTAGAAATACAATGGGATTTAAATTGAGATAGTAACACTAGGGGTAAATGCTATGGTAGTAACACTAGGGGTAGAAACTGTGGAAGTAGCACTAGGGGGTGTATACTGTGGTAGTAACACTAGGGGGTTGCATACTGTGGTGGTAACACTAGTGGAATGTATTCTGTGGTAGAAACACTAGGGTGTATATATATTGAGGTAGTAACATTAGTGGTGTATAATGTAGTAGTAACACTTAGGGGTGTATACAGTGGTAGTGACACTAGGGGGTGTATACTGTGGTAGTAACACTAGTGGGTCTATACTGTGGTAGTAACACTAAGGGGAGTATACTGTGGTAGTAACATTAGGGGGTGTATACCGTGATAGTAACACTAGGGGGTGTAAACTGTGCTAGTAACAATAGGGGGTGTATACTGTTTAGTAACATTAGGGAGTGTATCCTGTGGTAGTAACAATATGGGGTGTATTATGTGATAGTAACACTAGGGGGATGTATACTGCTGTAGTAACAATAGGGGGTGTATATTGTAGTAGTAACAATCGGGGGTGTAAACTGTGGTAGTATCACTAGTGGACTGTATTTTGTGGTAGTAACACTAGGGGTGTATACTGTGGTAGTAATAGTAGTTGGTGTATTCTGTGGTAGTAACACTAGGGGGGTGTATTCTGTGGTAGTAATACTAGGGGGTGTGTATTCTGTGGTAGTAACACTAGGGGGTGTATCCTGTAGAAGAAACACTAGGTGGTGTATACTGTGGTAGAAACACTAGGGGGTGTATACTATGGTGATAACACTAGGGAGTGTATACTGTATTAGTAAAACTAGGGGGTGTATACTGTGATAGTAACACTAGGGGTGTATACTGTGGTAGTAACACTATTAGGTGTATATTGTGTAGTAACACTAGGGGGGTGTGTACTGTGGTAGTTACACTAGGGATGCATACTGTGGGATTAACACATGGGATGTATATACTGTGGTAGTAACAATAGGGGGTGTATACTGTGGTAATAACAATAGGGAGTGAATACTGTGGTAGTAACAATTGGAAGTGTTGTTGCAGTGGTGAATTTGGTGGTGTTACCGCTGACGGACCACCCAACCCACAACTCGACAAATGCTCATATTTCACTAGGAGATCACACTAGGCACTTCTGGCTCTTGGAGAGGGGCTCAACGTCACACGTTTAGGGGATGCGGCTCCAACACGCAGCCTTGTTGTCACGTGCACACACCCACTCGAGCCGCTGTGACTCCCCACTCTCTCCTCATGAAATATGACCTCTTCAATCCCCTTTGTCTTACTAGACTTCTATCTTACCCTGTCCACAGCAGTGGTTCCTGTTTCTTGCTCTCTCTCTCCTTCTTTACTATTTCCTGGGAAGCCTCACTGGGACAAGTGCAAACAC
>WNGS01168379.1:53297-68586 GCA_020271785.1 Procambarus virginalis | reverse complement strand
TTATGGTTTTAGCTGCTTTATACAACCTATCAACCCCCCTAACCCTCCTGAGGATTTGGGGTTATAATAAATTTTTATCTAGTACGTGCTCATCTTCTAATAAGTGATCAATAGATTGTATGGGTTTAGTTGTTTATACATCCTATACACCCCCCTAACCTCCCTTGTGGTGTGTTGTTGTGGGGGTTGTTGTGGTTGTTGTTGTGGTTGTTGTTGTTGTTGTTGTTGTGGGGAACACATCCTATACCTTACCCCCTAACCTCCCCTTGCGGTTGTGTTGTTTTTCATTAGTACGTTCACCATGGTATACAATTTCGTATGGATGCTCACCAACAATATTGCTACGGAAGGTGATGCATTCAGGGTTTTTACTCCTAAATCCACCAATAAATATCCATAAGGTTTACTGATGGCTTTCTTGTAGATATCCAAAAGCTTTTTAGAATCTTGTTTTCCAAATAACTGCCGCCCTAAAGTCTCAATTTGAGCTAAATCTCTAGATTTCACTAGTATGAAATGGGAGGCGTTTAAACTGATACTTCTAGCATATTTCCCAGAGAAAAAATATATTTTGGGTAATTAATATGCACGAAATAGCGAGATGTCTGCCTTTAGTGAAGATATCAGACACGATTTTGGAATTGGCAGATTCGATGAACAAGTCATCGATAATAATTAAAATAGGTGAATCGTCTGTACGTTCATCTAAAGGGTTGATAATTTCAGGATGAGCTATTATTTTCTTGTTAATTACTGGATCGTCTAGCAATGCTTTGTAACTGCCCCCACATATAATAATACTGGAGAATTTCAGATGGTATTTTTGTACGAGTTTAGTGCACAAATGAGATTTCCCGCCATTGGAGAAACCTGCAATGATTATTCTGCTAGGTTCATTGAAAATATCGAGTTGTTCTTCAGTGATAGGTGAACTATCCATGACTCGTGTTGGGTTTGTACTGACATAAGTATGATAAGGACATTATATTTAAACATGGGAGGTTGCATAAAAAACATTAAAGTATACATTTCATAATTTTTTTATTTATTTTGCATAGAACATTTTTTCAAAACATAGGTTAGGGGGACAAGGATTTATAAAACATCAAAGTATACATTTCACAATTTTTTTATTTTTTTATATAGAACAGAACATTTTCAACATAGGTTAGGGGAGACTGCATTTTCAGAACATCAGTGATGAATCAGGGGCCCCACAATTTTTCAAACATCAATGATAGGTTAGGTTAGGTAGCAATTTTTCAAACGCAAAAGATAGGTTAGGTAGCAATTTTCAAACACAAAGATAGGTTAGGGGAGGTAGCAATTTTTTCAAACACAATGTAGGTTAGGTAACAATTTTCAAACACAAAGATAGGTTAGGTGAGGTTGCAAATTTTCTATCGCCATTTTCTTCAGTCACTAATTGTGAGGATACGTCTTGTTCACCAGTGCATCGCGTTTTCCCCACATATTGAATATGGGATGGAATCCACGTCTCACAGGACGTGCAGCAGGTGCAGGTTCATCCTCCTCATTCTCTTCTTCATGTATTTCTGCTCGAGGTATATCGGGGTGTCCATACGCCAAAGACTGTGTAGGACTCAGTACATAACGTTTATCGTCAAAGGCGGACAATCCACGTTTTGTAGTGAGACAGGTACACATACGGCCTTTAACATTCCTAATAGATCTGGATTGGAACCTCTGCCCAATATTTAACTCTAAAGCACTTTGGAAAGCTGCATGAGTGAGTTTAGACTGATGATAAGTGGGAATTCCTTTACAACGACAGATCTGAACCTGATCTTGAGTGAGAATTGAGTACATTTTAGGCTTCAATGCAATGAGCTCCTTGATAATTTTGGCTCCAACTTCCGATTTTAACAATCCCAATTGACCTTTGCGAGAGTCATCGAAATAGGGATTTTCAGGAGGGAAATTGCTGAAATCCATATGCTGAGATAAAGGCAGTTTATTTAATTCCTCAAAAGCATTTGGACAGGTCAATTCAATCAAATACGAATCTGTATCCGTATACAGCAATCTAGCTTTGTCTCCATAATGAACTTTGATGGTATTGTACCAAAAATCATATAGGATCCTCTTAGCTATTTGCAAGATCTGGAACCCAAATAGGTTGGTGTATTGACTTTAAGTGATTGTTTCTTAACCGTGCAAATGACTCTGTCTTCGCTCAACAAAATGCTCCGTTTGAAGAACGGATTACGTGCAAGCTTTTGGAATTTGTCTCGAGATGTAACTAAATAATGCTGATCACCATATTTACTCACATTTGTTAAACTCTTGCCGTAAATTGCATTTGATACTAGCTTGAACGCTTTACCCTTAATGGCGCAAGGAGTATTTGCACGTTCACGAGCATTTGTTTCAACAAATTCCTTAAGGTACTTGCTTTGTTGGAATTCATAAACTGCATTAACCTTAGCTACTTCTAATCCCAATTTCATCAGCATCTGAAGCAAATCTAAACTGACTAGATAATCTTTTTGAGGGAGATGAGAAGCAATTAATTTATTGTTTTTCTTGGGGAGTTTGCGATCTTCGGTATTTAAAATATGTTTGCTATAATCGGACAGAAGATCGGTTGAAATATTAGCATGCGACAGGGTTAAGGGTAAATCATCGGTGTATCGAGCTACCTCAGGTGCGACATGCTTGGTATCACACATGACCCAATATCCCTTATCCCCATCACATGCAATATTTTCCAATCCTTGTTGGAGCCAATCATTACATTCGGCAGCAGATAATTTACGGATACCGCCTTGAGGAAGCAGTTCTGTCATACAGGTGGCGTATAAGCCATTAAAATCCAAATACAGAATATATTTATCAGTACTAGAAGGATCAGCACCCGTATGCTCATTTTGTACACTTGTGTGTTGCCGCACAACAGAGGTAAATCCGCCTCTTAGATTTCTACGCAATACATCGTACAAATGGGGATCAGAAATAGAGTCCAAGACAACTTGAGTCTTAAACAAGAAAGCGTCCCATGCAAAACTAGATAACGAGACATAGTGTGTAATGTCTAACTTGTACAGCTCAAGCATGGTCTTGCGCCATACAGTAAACACATCACACAATAGTCCAGTATCTACTTTCAAATAGACCTTCAAGTAATCCCCAATGGTCTTGCATTCCGCTAATCTAAAGACTTCTTTAGCCTGTGTATAATCGGTCTCGCTTATGGCCTCGTGCTTTAAACTATTGAAAAAGGCTTCGGGAGGAGGAAGAGCCGGTTCATTTAATTTCTCCAAAGATGAAATATAGTCATAACAGAATACTTGTTTACCTGTCTTTAATAAATGATGGGCAGCTGCAGGGACGTCATCTAGCATAACTGAGGTGTAAGTGGTGGGTTTACCTTCCTTGATATGTTCTTTAGCTAGTTTTTCCAGCCCACCATTTAGTAAAGCCAGACTATCCATAAACCGAAGTTTACCGATATCTACTTTCATGAACTTAAATCCATCTTTGGAGGCAATATCAATTTTACGGTTAGGGAGGTTAGACAATTCATTTAAAATTACCCCGAGGTCATAAGCGCATTGTGAGAGAATGTATACAAATATTTATATGAATTTCTGCACAACATGTTACACCTACGGCAATAGGCTGCTAGATAATTATTAAATTCAATAGCATGATCATGATGACGGTGCTTGTCCATAGCTGATTTGAATGGCCTATAACACATTTCACATGTGGTTTGACGTCTATGGGCTTGCCAATGTGCACGTGTCATAGATATTTTGTATTTAGGCATGGTAGATTTAATTCTCTTCCATGACTTCTCCAAAGTATCTATGAAATGATTCACAGGGTCATCCCCATATACGTTAATTTCTCTACCACCTCCAATTCCCTGTTGATGATGATAAAAGCATATGCCACGGCTTTGTGACGCTTTTCAATCATACCTTGGGGATTGGAGGGGTCCAACAAGCACTCGAAATCATAATAGGCCGTGTGAGAAGGACCATAAGCACGACCGTAATTTTTGAACTTAATTTTATGACCTTCAGGGTAAAATTTCAATGTTTGTTTAACTTCACATGACTCTTCGTGATCACGCATAGCATCAGGTGACAAATGAATTAAACACGAATGGCAAAAAATATGATTTAGGGATCTTGTTTAATGGCTGCGCATGTTGCGAACATATTGATTGAAATCTTTAATGAGCACGAGATGCTGATCCTCTAGCATGAGCAATGGTACTTTAGGGCAGAATGTTCCCTGCCTTTTCTAGCTAAGCTAATGTAGTACCTATTGTCTTCACGTGTAAGCACATAGATATATATACTTAATTTATTTATGCTTTCAATTTTATTGATGTTATCATACGTTACGGTATTTCAATATCCTCACTCCAACGGACAAATCTTAGACACCACCTGGCAGACTTGGAACGTTTTCTGATATTATTAATGTCATCCCCGAGCAAGACATATATATGCAGCTAAACATTGAATCAAACATATATTTTGCTCGCCTTTAGGGTTGAAAATAAGTTTTCCCACGCAATTTATCTGGATACGGCACGTATTCTCCTAGACGGATGGGGTGTTGAACAGCTATGGAATTGATATAAAAACCAGAAATGCTCTGTATACCTAGACTCGAACCTTCTGTCTCGGCAAAGAACTCTTCTAACTTATTATCTAATTCAGCAATCCATTGATCTACGACAACACTTGCCTCATGTCTAGTTACAGTGCGTTGTTCAGCCCTTATGGCAACTCTCCCTCAAAATCAGGTTCATTTTCTTGATTAAGCCGTTGTAAATTGAATGTAAAATCCGGGTATATCAAAAGGGCAGGAGGCAAATTAGGATGAACGGCATCAAACAAGGATTCTATTTGCCGGATAAAATAATCACGATATATAGTCAAATAATGGGCAGGATCTCCTTGGGCATGATCTGGGATGCTATATGAATGGCGTATGTACCCCCCATTGAAATTATTAATCACTTCAAGCACTTCGGGTTGAGGAGGAAGTAAACATCTACCTGCTGTTCCTGTTCCTGAGGTGGCGGCGAATTGGCGATAGGCTGGCTGGCTTCCATATCGGAATCAGCTTCCCAAACCAGATGCAGGGAGTCTTCTTCGTCCTCCAGTTGAGAACCTATAAGTAGCAAGAATAGTGAATTTTAATAAATAAAATAAATATATAGGAACTAATAATAATAATAATAATGTCGTTATTGAAATATGCTGATAATAATAATTATTGAGGAAGTTGCTTACAATTCAAACTTTCCCTGTTGTCATTATCTTCTGGTGTTGGTGAGCGAGCTCGGCTCGTGCTAGGCTCTTCACCACCTCCTCCACGAGGATATTCTTCCTCTACCTCCACTACCTGCTGAGTTGGCGAGCCTAAAATAATAGAAATGTTAATGATAATAATTAACGATGATAAATATGATATTTATATAAATATATCTGATAAGAATTGGGAATGGTATTGCAGAATAGTGTAATTGACTTACTTTCATATTGGACGCTTTGGTGCGATGATGCATCTGAGTGCTCTGAATCAGAACTAGTATCAGATTCGGGGTCATCTAGATACATGCAAAATGGACATGCATCGGAGTGGCGACCTGTAGATTTCAAATAATTTATATAGCTATACATATATATTTTTAAGGAATGCTGCATAGCTCTATACTTAATTGTAAATACTAATTCATATATAAATTTAGCTGCTATTGTGCAATTTTCTATAGTATCTTTAAATATACTATGACTCGTAACAGATGTTATAAAAACAATGATACTTACGGGTAGCACAAATCAATTTGGAGCACGAGGGACAAATCTTATCATAATGTCCACGAGATATCTCCGAACATTGCATACAGTAAATAACGCACTGATGCCGAGGATTGGCGGTGAATGTTATCCTACATTCAGCACATCTCGCCTGGCACAGGTGGAATGGTCCTAGTTTAGGAGCCTTGCAAAGTTCACAAATATACATGGTTGAGTTGATAGATACGAGTCAACGAAGTTCGTTAATGCACCAGTGCTGGAGCTAGTTCAGAGTGTTAGCACAGGAAACCTGAGTTGAACTGTCCTTTGGGCTGGGGGAGGTCCTTATAAGGACAGCTCGCCTGCTGCCAGACGTGCGATGCTGCTCAAATTGCGGTACGACATTTGGGTAGCTATTATAGTTTTGAACTTATTACTGTATAATGAATGATTACAGTTTTGGATGACTAAAATGTATATTCTTAAACCTCTGTTTAGGTTAGGTGGGGATGGTTAGTCTAGTCATTTTTGAATAATGATATCAAATACAGTATACATACAGGTATAAGGCTAAAGACCGCATTGGTCATCTGGTGACGTCACACATAGTTTGACCAGTCAGGTGCTGTGATACCTTGACACTTATATGCTAATGGCCAGCAATACCTCATCCACATACCTGAGATCGCTTTTCGTGATGTCACTAAACAACAACAACAACTGGTCTGTATTTGTTTGTTATAAATAATAAGTTAGGTTAGGTTAGGTTAGGATGGTTTAATAGGGTTTACGAATAACAGAAAATATAAGCAATGACCGAAAACACGAGCTATTGTAGCTGAATATCGACTCTGATGAAGCACAGAGTATAGGTGAGGTATTAAGCCTGATTAATAGTTCACACTTATGTGTGAACCTCCTGGGATCCGCATTTAGCACGTTGATGCCTCGCACCGCATTAGGGATGATGACGTCAGAAAAGAAGGTAACTGCAGAAGACTTGCTTTTACTGAATGTGTATTTTGATTTGTTATATTCTACAGCAAGGTGTGGCATATTAGACATGTTTTTGAGCGATTGTGAGATGTGTATATATATTTATATACGTGCATAAATATTTATGCGTTATGAAGTAATATTGGATTAGTACTGATATCGCATTGAAGTCACCATGCCTGGCAGGGGACTGTTTTTTTCATAGAAATGACTGATAGGGTGAACACTGCGATACATCATAGTTCATGCTCTGTGTTGCTCCCCCTTTGATACATGTAATGGGCGATGGTTGGAAATAAATAAGAAATTTAAAATAGACTAAGGTTGATGGTATTTTACATCAGGTTTCAGGACCACTGTTGTAACGAAAAACACATGACTCACAGACCGGCTTTTTAATCCCCTTGATCGTGCCTGTACGGGAACGCTGAGCGGCTAGCTGGTGACGTCATATCTATTAGCAATGCCTGTGCATGGGTCACTGGGCTAACGAAATTTTGGTACGCCAGGAGCCGGCCTTTTAATCCTACCCCTAGGCAAATTGAAGACTAGCGACCTGATGACGTCATTTGTCCATTACTGATGCCTGTGAATGGGTTACCAGGGCAACTCAAAACGAGCATGCCAACTCGGTGCAGTCAAATCTCACTGGGCAAACTAAAAACAGGTACGCCAAGTACCGGCCGTCAAATCTCATTGGGGCAACTAAAAACGGGTGCGCCAAGTACCAGCCGTCAAATCTCATTGGGGTAACAAAAAAACCTGAGGACAAGTACCGGCCGTCAAATCTCATTGGGGTAACAAAAAAACCTGAGGACAAGTACCGGCCGTCAAATCTCATTGGGGCAACGAAAAAACATGAGGACAAGTACCGGCCGTCAAATTTCATTGGGGCAACGAAAAAAACATGAGGACAAGTACTGGCCGTCAAATCTCATTGGGGCAACGAAAAAACATGAGGACAAGTACCGGCCGTCAAATCTCATACGGGCAACGAAAAAACATGAGGACAAGTACCGGCCGTCAAATTTCATTGGGGCAACGAAAAAACATGAGGACAAGTACCGGCCGTCAAATCTCATTGGGGCAACGAAAAAACATGAGGACAAGTACCGGCCGTCGAAAAAAGCAAAACGGCCGGTACTTGTCCTGGTTTATACTACTGTCAATGATTGGGGCCTTAGAGTGGGCGGGGAGAGGGTCTATGATCGGGGCCTCGGAGTGGGCGGGGAGAGGGTCTATGATCGGCGCCTTAGAGTGGGCGGGGAGACGGTCTATGATCGGGGCCTTAGAGTGGGCGGGGAGACGGTCTATGATCGGGGCCGTAGAGTGGGCGGGGAGACGTTCTATGATCGGGGCCTTAGAGTGGGCGGGGAGACGGTCTATGATCGGGGCCCTCGGAGTGGGCGGGGAGACGGTCTATGATTGGGGCCTCAGAGTGGGCGGGTAGACGGTCTATGATCGGGGCCTCGGAGTGGGCGGGGAGACGGTCTATAATTGGGGCCTTAGAACGGGCGGGGAGAGGGGCTATGATCGCAGCTTTAGAGTGATACAGAAGCTTCTGCATAAATTTACATTTTGGTATACAACACAACTGGGTGGCAGGTAGACAGTTACAGAGGGAGGCGCGGCACCCCAGCCTCTGCGCTGCTGGTAATCAAATGGAAATCGCCAGGTCTGTCTCCTTGCTGACCACACACGCCGGCCCATCAGTGTGCTGCCCGGATGGTGGACTCTCTTACCTCGTTTTGGCCTTAAGGGAGACAGACTTTCTGCACCACCTTTATAAACTGTGTGCACATGAGAGTAGATTTCCCAGCTTAGTGCACTTGTAAATGATATGCGATGTGCAAATAAGTCAAGTGTGAGGAACTGAGAGAACATTGTCGTAATCTGAAACACATAACATGTTAACATAGTTAGTCATTAACAGAAATTTAAAGAGAATGGGAGATTTTGTGACGTCATCACAACAACACGAATATTTTCACATCTCATTTCTTTTAAACAACAGTCTAGTGTCAAACTTAATAGAAACGTATTCACTAGGACTGGCTATAATTAAAGTTTCCAGAAAAATATAGCTTACCTCCCTAGTCCTTAAAACATAGTAGGAACCAACAGAATATTATTGGAACACCACTCGGGCAGAGAGGAGAGGGAGTCACTCTCACACTCACACAAAGCAGAATCAAAAACAAAGGGATGGGAAACAGAGAGTCTCCCAAAGGTTTGCATTCGCAGCACTTCAGTGGTCTGAAATAGGCCGCCCAATAGTGATCCAGCCACAGCGACCTTTACATCAACCATGAGAAGTATTGTATCCGGTAAAACAAATTATGTATATGATTGTAGTGACCATTATAAATTGTGTGCATGGTTTGCTGGTTATGATATGCCAGCAACCCAAAACCAGGGTAAGCCTGGGTTTTACTAATACCTAAAAGATTCCGTGTTAAATAACACATTTATGAATGCAGTTTAGTTCTCTGTAACTTATTCACAGGGAAGGAAGTTACTGAGAAGCTGATTACTACCTGCAAGCACAATGACTTTTTGCATACACTAGCTGCTCCACAGACGCCATATGAGTGCCAGCTGCCATTACATGGCACCTAACCCACATGTGCCTCAACCTAACAGATGTAGGAACAGCCTAAACAGGCCATAGCAACTATCACAACTAAGACCAAACATTCACATTATATTAACTAAGTAGATTGTAGTATTATCCAGAGCACTGTAGTCTAATTACGACCATATGTGGTCTAATTTATATGAATTTAGAGGTAAATGTTTATAACATATTATATAACTACCAATTGTGTTATAAGCTGTACACATCCCACCCAACTCTGTGTAGCAGGTAAAACCTGGCAAGCTGAATTTAAAATTCAGACCACTTAGAATGTTAACTCAATACTCAAGTAAACCGAAAAATACAAGTCCTGATACAAGTCCTAATGATATTTTCTAGCTGGATTTTGGCATTTACGGCTTCAGCGGGAAGGCCGTTCCATGGGTTTATAACCCTCTGGGTGAAAAAACATCTGTTTTCAGTCCTACTTCAGAGGCTATACTCTTCAACACTATATTTGTGATTTCTCTGTTATCAGTGACTTCAGACCAAATGGTATGAGGTACTTTGAACTCTGTAATTTCTTGATACAATTAGGAGTATTGGAAGATATTCTTGTGCTGTACCTAGATTTTGCTAGAGGGGGGGCTAATAGATCAGCCTTACATTTCTTGTTCTCTCCTAATTTCAAGCATGACTAAGCATCCTGCGAGGTGGAAATATTAGATGAACTTATAGCTAGGTTTTGATCTACACTGTAATCTTTCAAATAGAATAGGGTAGCAGCACATTGCTTTGTATACCTAGGCTTGTTAATAGAAAAAATCAGTAAAAAATGTTTTAATTATACCTTGTATTATTATTATTACCAGTATTATCCTTATTAAATCATAAATGTTAACCATGAATCATTAAGATCTCATATTGATATGTAATGTTGACCAAATCACACACTTGAAGAAGAAAAGACGACGACAATGTTTTGTCGAGACGACATTCTCTGCCTTACTGCTACATAGCCTTCCCGGCATGGTGCCTTCTTGTGATAATTGCTTACTTATTGTTACACAGCCAAATTATGTAACAGGAAGAGATCTTGGACCCCTGCTTCCCTCTCTTTTTTAACAGGCCATAATAGTCCATATAGTCATAAATATAGGCCTATGTATTCAGTGACAAAAGTTTTTGAAGTTTTTAGCCTGGCCCTTACCTAACATCATTTGTGAAGCATATTTTTCATTTATGTCTCACCCAGATTTAATTTCAAAATAAAACCAAACAAAATAAATTAAAAACGAGTACGTATAGCTAAGGTACACCCACAGCTATACTTATTGCTAGATGAAATGGGGGCAGTTGGTGATAACATATGCTCCCACCACCCGGGATCATCACCTCTCATATTTCATGTTCACCAGTGTTTATTTACTAAATAACTACTGGTATAATATCTTGCTATCATAAAACTAATTCTAATATCATAAAAGTCATATATACTACAAGTTTCAAGCAGAGAATGCATATATAGCTAGCACGAAGGACTCCATCTTGATGAGACTCTCCAGCAAATATGTTTGTTTATATTCAAATTTATCCTTCCGTTTGTGAAGTAGATAAAAATTGAGTTATATCCAGCTTACGTAAGGCTATGAGTGGCCGAGAGCATTCTTAGCGCGACGGTGTTTACTTAAGAAGATTTTCCTTCTTAAATGCCTACCTGAATACTTAAGTAGCCACTACGAAGACGCAAAGAAGAGAAACGTTTGTAAGTACGAACGTAATTGCTTCGTGAATCTGGCCCCATTTTCCTGAACTGGCATTGCCCATCTGTCTGCTCTCGTCTGATACATTACCCTGGGGGCTCAATACTACTCCCTGCGGGCTCAATAGTACCCCCTGGGGGACCTTCTCCTGTCTTCTCTTCGTTCAGTGTCTTACTGAACGAAGAGCGTAAAGTCTTGACTCCCGCTCTATTGATAACTGCAGCAGCTTCATCCATGATGACATGCTACAATGACCTCCGCTGGAGCCTCGTCCACTGCTTCCAAAAACGCCGTAGTCTCACCTATGCCGGCTTCGGCGGGTAGGCGGTTCCACGGGATTAGAACCGTATGGTTTATATATCCGCCTGCCCTCCTAGTAGAATGCTGCATTTTGACGAATACTCGACCTAGGGCCAAAAATCGTCGAACTAGAAAATGGTAGCGGCTCGCGAAATTGACATACTGTCTTGGGTTCTGTTTTGGGTCCTCTGGTAGATTAGGATAAGGGCACTTTAGATGGACAGTTACTTGATGCTGGGAAACCTTGGAAGGACGTGCTGTATAAACTATATGCATATATACATGAAATAAACAAGAGCTATCTGTTCGACGCGAAGATATTCACTCATATATTACATGGGGCTCAACACCTGCACATGAATACTTTACTAAATATACGCTCTGAACTTGTGCAAGTATTATACCTTTCGCCACTTGTGTATTAAATACACTTATCTCCACGTTTGTACTAAATACAAAAGAGAGAGAGGGTGAGAGGGTGAGAGAGGGAGGGAGGGAGGGAGGGAGGGAGAAAGAGAGGAGGGGTATAGATGACACTACCAGCACATAGCCTTAGTGTTTGCTCCCGGGGACAAACTTGCACACCCTTCTCTCAGATACTCACCAGATTAAATATAGGAAATATTGGACAAGTGGAGGGTAGACGAGAGGTAAATTACTGAAGGTTTAATCATTGCGCCGCTTGTATAACCCAACGGCCCGAGAGTGTCCCTCGTGTGTGTGTTTTGGACACTCCTATTTTCCAGCATTTGGAGAGAGAAAGCGTACCGGCAAGTTCAAATATGAAGCCATTATAGGGTGTAATTCTTTGAAGGAGCTGTTAAACATTTTACGGAAAATTATTTCTTCAATAAACGTGATTGGTGGAGGCAAGGGGTTGTACTGTTAGTTGTGTGTGGTGTGTGGTCTCTGTGTGTGTGTGTATGTACCTAGTTGTGCTTGAGGGGGGGGGGTCGTTGAGCTCTGATCTTTCGGACCGCCTCTCAACTGTCACTCAATTATCATTTTTTTTCACACACACACGCACACAAAGAAAAGACCAAGTAACAGCTGTCTAACTCTCAGGTACCTATTTACAGCTAGGTAACAAGAGGCATCAGGATGAAAGAATCTCTGCCCATTTGTTTTCGCCATCGCCGGGGATCGATCCCCGGGCCAAAGGATTACGAGTCCCAAGCGCTGTCCACTCAGCCACCAGACCCCTATCGTGTGATGTGTGTGTGTGTGTGTGTGTACTCACCTATTTGTACTCACATATTTGTGCTTGCGGGGGTTGAGCTTTGGCTCTTTGGTCCCACCTCTCAACTGTCAATAAACTGGTGTACAGATACCTGAGCCTACTGGGCTCTATCATATCTACAATTGAAACTGTGTATGGAGTCAGCCTCCACCACATTACTGCCTAATGCATTACATCCGTTAACTACTCTGACACTGAAAAAGTTCCTTCTAACGTCCATGTGGTTCATGTGGGTACTCAGTTTCCACCTGTGTCCCCTTGTTCGCGTACCACCAGTGTTGAATAGTTTATCCTTGTTTACCCAGTCGATTCCCCTTAGGATTTTGTAGGTTGTGATCATGTCTTCCGTTACTCTTCTGTCTTCCAGTGTCGTAAGGTGCATTTCCCGCAGCCTTTCCACGTTACTCATGCCTCTTAGTTCTGGGACAAGTCTAGTGGCATACCTTTGGACTTTTTCCAGCTTCGTCTTGTGCTTGACAAGGTACGGGCTCCATGCTAGGGTCGCATACTCCAGGATTGGTCTTACATATGTGGTGTACAAGATTCTGAATGATTCCTTACACAGGTTCCTGAACGCTGTTCTGATGCTGGCCAGCCTCACATATGCCACAGACGTTATTCTTTTTATGTGGGCTTCAGGAGACAGGATTGGTGTGAAATCAACTCTTATATCTTTCTCTCTGTCCGTTACATCTCCTATTCTGTATTCTGTGTCTGGCCTCCTGTTTCCACTGCCTAGTTTCATTACTTTACATTTACTCGGGTTTTGTTGGACCATTCACTCAGTCTGTCTAGTTCATCTCATAGCCTCCTACTATCATCCTCTGTTTCAATCCTCCTCATAATTTTTGAATCATCAGCAAACATTGAGAGAAACGATTCTATACCCTCTGGGAGATCATTTACATATACCAGAAACAGTATAGGTCCAAGGACTAACCCCTGCGGGACTCCACTCGTAACGTCTCGCCAATCTGAGACCTCACCCCTCACACAGACTCGTTATTTCCTGTTGCTTACATACTCCTTTATCCAATGGAGTACCTTCCCTTTCACTCCAGCCTGCATCTCCAGCTTTTTCTCTAGCTTCTTGTGTGGTACTGAATCAAAGGCTTTCTGACAATCCAAAAATATGCAGTCTGCCCACCCTTCCCTTTCTTGCCTTATTTTTGTTGCCTGGACGTAGAATTCAAGTAACCCTGTGAGGCAGGACCTGCCATCCCAGAACCCAGGTTGATGCTGTGTTACAAAGTTCTTTCGCTCCAGATGTTCCACTAGCTTTCTTCGCACAATCTTCTCCATCAGCTTGCATGGTATGCAGGTTAGGGACACTGGCCTGTAGTTCAGTGCCTCCTGTCTATCCCCTTTCTTGTATATCGGGACTACGTTAGCTGCTCTCCAAATTTCTGGCAGTTCCCCTGATGTCAGTGATTTGTTATACACTATGGAGAGTGGTAGGCACAGTTCTTCTGCTCCTTCCTTTAGTATCCAAGGGGAGATTCCATCTGGGCTTATAGCCTTTGTCACATACAACTCTTGTAAACACTTCCTTACTTCCTCGCTGATAATCTCAAACTCTTCAAGTGGTTCCTGGTTACCAATTCCCTCTCTTATCTCTGGAATTTCTCCTTGCTCTAAGGTGAAAACCTCCTGGAATTTCTTATTCAGTTCCTCACACACTTCCTTGTCGTTTGTAGTGAATCCTTCTGCCTCTATCCTTAATTTCATAACCTGTTCCTTTACTGTTGTTTTTCTCCTGATGTGGCTATGCTGCAATTTAGGCTGAGTCTTTACCTTGTTTGCGATGTCATTTTCGTATTGTCTTTCTGCCTCTCTTCTCATTCTGACATATTCATTCCCGGCATTCTGGTATCTTTCTCTGCATTCCAGTGTCCTAGTTATTCCTATAGTTTCTCCATGCCCTTTTACTTTGCTGCTTAGCTGGCCTACATCTCTGATTAAACCATGTGTTTCTCATCTTCATTTCGCTGTTTTCTTTTTTGGACTGGGATAAACTTGTTTGCTGCGTCCTTACACTTCTGCGTGATGTAGTACATCATGTCTCTAGCCGTCTTTCCCCTGAACTCTGTTTTCCATGCTACATCTGTTAGGAATTTTCTTATGTCCTCATAGTTTCCCTTTCGGTATGCTAACCTTTTGTTTTCGGTATCTCTCCTCGAGTTCAATAACTCTTCTTCAGTCAGGTACTCAAACACCAGTACACTGTGGTCGCTCATTCCTACTGGGACCTCAAAACCGATTTCTTTTATGTCGGAATTGTTCAGAGTGAAGACTAGGTCGAGTCTCGCTGGTTCGTCATTTCCTCTCATCCTTGTGGGTTCTCTGACATGCTGGGTTAAAACGTTTCTAGTCACCACCTCCAATAGGTTGGCTTTCCGCGTATCCTCGCCTCCATGCGGTTCCAGTTTCTCATAGTCAATCCAGGTTCCAGGTTCTCAGAGTCAATCCTTCCGTGATTGAAGTCCCCCATGATGAGCACGTGGGATCTATTTCTATAGGCAGCAGAGGCTGCCCTCTCAATTATAGTGTTAACTGCCATGTTGTTGTTTTCATACTCTTGATTGGGTCTTCTGTCATTTGGTGGAGGGTTGTATATTACTGCTAC
>WNGS01168379.1:0-14537 GCA_020271785.1 Procambarus virginalis | reverse complement strand
GTATGGGGCAAGTAACAAAGTCAGTAGACTAACAGACGATGTCACAGCTCGAATAAGATATGGCTACAAGTATCTCTGGCAGTTCGGCTTGGTTAGAGATCTAGATGAAGTAAAGTGTAAAGTGTTTGGACAAAGACAGGAACACAAACTCGAACACTATATCTTGGATTGTAGTAAAACTGAGCCATTTACAGATAAATCTAAACTCACATTGTATGATATGGCAACCTATCGTATTACTAAGGATAAAATACTGAAATCCTTGCTCTGTTTTCATATTTCGCTCCCAGTAAATGAATGACATATGAGATTAAGAAACAAGAAGTGCAATGTGAAGACTAATAATAATAAACAGCAGCTCCCCTATGACTCTGTAATGTCTTCATTGCTCAAACAATTATGTATTAGCGATAAGACCTACAATTAATGTCCCCCCTCACCCCGTATCCTCCATGTCCCCCCTATCTCCTTAACCCACACCCTACCCGTTCCCCCTTCCCTTAAACCCCACCCCCCACCCCAAAACCCTCTGCGACCCTGCAAACCACCTCACAGATCCTCTCACCCACGGAACAGCTTCCCACACCAGTAGAATACTCGCCAAGAAAGGGATATGTAAATGAACAGAAGAAAGTGAGCTTCAAGGCGATGTACACTAACATAGATGGGATTACAAATAAAACTAGTGAACTTGGAGAGTGGGCACTAGAAGAAAACCCAGACATAATAGCACTCACAGAAACAAAGCTAACGAAAATCATAACAAATGCAGTGTTTCCACAGGGCTACTATGTAGTGAGGAAAGAGAGAGAAGGGAGAGGAGGAGGTGGTGTGGCTTTGCTACTAAGAGAAGGTTGGAGTTTCGAAGAGATGGTAATTCAGAACTGTGAAGGTTTCAGGGACTACATATCAGGCACCATTGCAACTGGAGGACAGAAAATTATAATAGTAGTCATATATAACCCCCACCGAATGACAGAAGACCAGACAGGAATATGATAGAAACAACATGGCCACCATCAATATAATAGAGAGAGCAGCTTCTGTGGCTAGCAGGAACGGATCCAGACTTCTAATCATGGGAGACTTCAACCATGGGAAGATAGATTGGGGGAACAGAGACCCACACGGAGGCCCAGACACGTGGAGAGCTAAGCTGCTGGATGTGGCAACAAGAAACTTTCTAAGTCAACACGTCAAGGGACCGACAAGAATGAGAGGAGGGGATGAACCAGCCTTGCTGATTTGATATTTACCCTAAATGAGTCGGATATAAGGGAAGTTAAGTTGGAAGCCCCTTGGGAATGAGTGATCATAGTGTATTGAGCTTTGAGTACCTGGTTGAGCTAGGAATTATCACCCCCAAAAAAGAACTGGGAACCAAAGGGCTGGCGTACAGAAAGGGAAACTATGAGGAGATGAATAAATTCCTATGGGATATACATTGGGACACAGAACTCGGAACCAAGTCCGTACAAGACATGATGGACTATGTCACCCAAAAATGTCAGGAGGCTGTAAGCAGGTTTGTCCCAGCCCAACAGGAGAAAAACAGAGAAGCAAAGGAAGAATCCGTGGTTTAATAGGGAATGTATGAAAGCAAAAGAGCTGAACAAAAGGGCATGGAGGAACTTCCGTAATAACAGAACACCAGAAAGTAGAGAGAGATACCAGAGAACCAGGAACGAGTATGTCAGTGTGAGAAGAGCAGCTGAGAAAAGGTATGAAAATGATATAGCTAACAAAGCCAAGACTGAACCAAAGCTACTATACACAGTCACATCAGGAGGAAGACAACAGTGAAGGAACAGGTGATTAAACTTAGGGTGGGCGAGGACAGGTACACAGAGAATGACAAAGAGGTGTGTGAAGAACTCAACAAAAGGTTCCAGGAGGTCTTTACAATAGAACAGGGAGATATCACGGCGCTGGGAGAGGTGGCAGCAAACCAGGTGACCTTGGATAGGTTCGAAATTACAAGAGATGAGGTCAAGAAGCACCTATTGGAGCTGGATGTGAGAAAAGCTGTTGGGCCGGATGGAATCTCGCCATGGGTATTGAAAGAGTGTGCAGGAGCACTTTGCTTACCACTCTCCATAGTGTATAGTAAGTCACTGGAAACGGGGGACCTACCAGAAATATGGAAGACTGCTAATGTAGTACCAATATACAAAAAGGGTGACAGACAAGAGGCACTGAACTACAGGCCAGTGTCCTTAACTTGTATACCATGCAAGGTGATGGAGAAGATTGTGAGAAAAAACCTAGTAACACATCTGGAGAGAAGAGACTTCGTGACAACCCATCAACATGGGTTCAGGGAGGGTAAATCTTGCCTTACAGGATTGATAGAATTCTACGATCAGGTGACAAGAATTAAGCAAGAAAGAGAAGGGTGGGCGGACTGCATTTTTTGGACTGTCGGAAAGCCTTTGACACAGTACCCCATAAAGGTTGATGCATAAGCTGGAGAAACAGGCAGGAGTAACAGGTAGGGCGCTCCAGTGGATAAGGGAGTACCTAAGCAATAGGAAACAGAGAGTTACAGTGAGGGGTGAGACCTCAGACTGGCGTGAAGTCACCAGTGGAGTCCCACAGGGCTCTGTACTTGGACCTATCCTGTTTCTGATATACGTAAATGATCTCCCAGAGGGTATAGACTCATTCCTCTCAATGTTTGCTGACGACGCCAAAATTATGAGAAGGATTAAGACAGAGGAGGACAGCTTGAGGACTTCAAGAAGACCTGGACAAGCTGCAGGAATGGTCGAACAAATGGCTGTTAGAGTTTAACCCAAGCAAATGTAATGTAATGAAGATAGGGGTAGGAAGCAGGAGACCAGATACAAGGTATCATTTGGGAGATGAAATACTTCAAGAGTCAGAGAGAGAGAAAGACCTGGGGTTGATATCACGCCAGACCTGTCCCCTGAAGCTCATATCAAGAGGATAACATCAGCAGCATATGCCAGGTTGGCTAACATAAGAACGGCCTTTAGAAACTTGTGTAAGGAATCTTTCAGACATTATATACCACATATGTCAGACCAATCCTGGAGTATGCGGCTCCAGCATGGAGTCCCTATCTAGTCAAGCATAAGACTAAACTGGAAAAGGTTCAAAGGTTTGCCACCAGACTAGTACCCGAGCTGAGAGGTATGAGCTACGAGGAGCGACTGCAGGAATTAAACCTCACTTCGTTGGAAGACAGAAGAGTTAGGGGGGACATGATCACCACATTCAAGATTCTCAGGGGAATCGACAGGGTTGATAAAGACAGGCTGTTTAACACAAGGGGCACACGCACTAGGGGACACAGGTGGAAGCTGAGTGCCCAAATGAGCCACAGAGATATTAGAAAGAACTTTTTTAGTGTCAGAGTGGTTGACAAATGGAATGCATTAGGAAGCGATGTGGTGGAGGCTGACTCCATACACAGTTTCAAATGTAGATATGATAGAGCCCATTAGGCTCAGGAAACTGTACACCTGTTGATTGACGGTTGAGAGGCGGGACCAAAGAGCCAGAGCTCAACCCCCGCAAGCACAACTAGGTGAGTACAACTAGGTGAGTACATTAACTACCATCAACCAGTCATCAACAGGGGCCACATTAACTACCGCAACGAGTCATCAACAGGGGCCCACATTACCTACCAGCAACGAGTCATCAACAGGGGCCCACATTAACTACCAGCAACGAGCATCACAGGGCCCACATTAACTACCAGCAACGAGTCATCAACAGGGGCCCACATTAACTACCAGCTAGAGTCATCAACAGGAGGTCCACATTAACTATCAACAACTAGTCATCAACAGGGGCCCACATTAACTACCAGCAACGAGTCATCAACAGGGCCCACATTAACTACCATCAACGAGTCATCAACAGGGGCCCACATTAACTACCATCAACGAGTCATCAACAGGGCCCACATTAACTACCATCAACGAGTCATCAACAGGGGCCCACATAACTACCAGCTATGAGTCATCAACAGGAGGTCCACATTAACTATCAACAATAGTCATAAACAGGGGCCCACATTAACTACTAGTAAATAGCCATCATCAGGTGCCAACATAACTACCAGCAACGATTAAATCTTCAGTGTAACAGGAATGGCATGATTAGTTTCCACGTAATATCGTCACTAATGACCAATTAAACTGTAATCACCATTCATCCTCTAATGCTTACAATTTGATATCCACTGTGAGACGAAATTGGTGTGGTGCTGGTATTGAGAGTTTGGGAGCATAAACCAGTCGTGCTGACGGTACGAACGACAACATATCCCAATAGTAAAAGCAGAACAAGTAAATCGACGAATATAACCCAGGATTTGTTTAGAAAAGAAACAAAGTGATAGCTTACACTCGGGTGGAAACTCAATAGTTTTGTTTTAGGGGAAAATTGTTTAGAGATGAGCACTATGGAGCCCCAACCTCATCACCCACGCCTGTCTTCCTGTCACGTGTAGCTGAGGGATACATACCACACACACACACAACACACACACACACACAATGTTTGCTGACGACGCCAAAATTATGAGAAGGATTAAGACAGAGGAGGACAGCTTGAGACTTCAAGAGCACCTGGACATGCTGCAGGAATGGTCGAACAAATGGCTGTTAGAGTTTAACCCATGCAAATGTAATGTAATGAAGATAGGGGTAGGAAGCAGGAGACCTGATACAAGGTATCATTTGGGAGATGAAATGCTTCAAGAGTCAGAGAGAGAGAGAGAAAAAAAATAAGACATGGGGGTTGATATCACGCCAGAACTGTTCCCTGAAGCTCATATCAAAAGGATAACATCAGCAGCATATGCCAGGTTGGCTAAAATAAGAACGGCCTTTAAAAACTTGTGTAAGGAATCTTTCAGGAACATTATATACCACATATGTCAGACCAATCCTGGAGTATGCGGCTCCAGAATGGAGTCCATATCTAGTCAAGCATAAGACTAAACTGGAAAAGGTTCAAAGGTTTGCCACCAGACTAGTACCCGAGCTGAGNCATGGTTTAATCAGAGATGTAGGCTAGCTAAGCAGCAAAGTAAAAGGGCATGGAGAAACTATAGGAATAACAGGAACACTGGAGAGCAGGGAGATACCAGAATGCCAGGATGAATATGTCAGGATGAGAAGAAAGGCAGAAAGGAACAGACGAATACGAAAATGACATCGCAAGCAAGGCAAAGACTCAGCCTAAATTGCTGCATAGCCACATCAGGAGAAAAACAACAGTAGAGGAACAGTTTATGAATTAAGGATAGGGGCAGAAGGATTCACTACAAACGACAAGGAAGTGTGTGAGGAACTGAATAAGAAATTCCAGGAGGTCTTCACCTTAGAGCAAGGAGAAATCCCAGAGATAAGAGAGGGAATAGTAACCAGGAACCACTGGAAGAGTTTGAGATTACCAGCGGGGAAGCAAGGATGTGTTTACTAGAGTTGGATGTGACAAAGGCTATAGGCCCAGATGGAATCTCCCCTTGGATACTAAAGGAAGGAGCAAAAACTGTGCCTACCACTCTCAATAGTTTATAACATCACTGGCAACAGGAGAACTACCAGAAATTTGGAAAGCAGCTAACGTAGTCCCGATATACAAGAAGGGGGATAGACAGGAGGCACTGAATTACAGGCCAGTGTCCCTAACCTGCTTATCATGCAAGCTGATGGAGAAGATTGTGCGAATAAAGCTAGTGGAGCACCTGGAGCGAAAGAACTTTGTAACACAGCATCAACATGGGTTCAGGGATGGCAGGTCCTGCCTCACAGGGTTACTTGAATTCTATGACCAGGCAACAAAAATAATGCAAGAAAGAGAAGGGTGAGCAGACTGCATATTTTTGGATTGTCAGAAAGCCTTTGATACAGTGCCACACAAGAGGCTACTGAAAAAGCTGGAGATGCAGGCTGGAGTGAAAGGGAAGGTACTCCGTTGGATACAGGAGTACCTAAGCAACAGGAGACAAAGAGTCAGTGTGAGGGGTGAGATCTCAGATTGGTGAGACATTACGAGTGGAGTCCCGCAGGGGTCAGTCCTTGGACCTATACTGTTTCTGATATATGTAAATGATCTCCCAGAGGGTACAGAATCGTTTCTCTCAATGTTTGCCGATGATGCAAAAATTATGAGGAGGATTGAAACTGAGGACGATAGTAGGAGGCTACAAGATGACCTAGACAGACTGAGTGAATGGTCCAACAAATTGCTGTTGAAGTTAAACCCGAGTAAATGCAAAGTAATGAAACTAGGCAGTGGAAAGAGGAGGCCAGACACAGGATACAGAATAGGAGATGAAGTACTTAATGAAACTGACAGAGAGAAAAATCTTGGAGATGATATCACACCAAACCTGTCTCCTGAAGCCTACAAAAAAATAACGTCTGCGGCATATGCGAGGCTGGCTAACATCAGAACAGCGTTCAGGAACCTGTATAAGGAATCATTCAGAATCTTGTACACCATATATGTAAGACCAATCCTGGAGTATGCGGCCCCAGCATGGAGCCCGTACCTGGTCAAGCACAAGACAAAGATGGAAAAAGTCGAAAGGTATGCCAGTAGACTAGTCCCAGAACTAAGAGGCATGAATTACGAGGAAAGACTGCGGGAAATGCACCTTACGACACTGGAAGACAGAAGATTAAGGGGAGACATGATCACAACCTACAAAATCCTCAGAGGAATCGACCGAGTAAACAAGGATACACTATTCAACACTGGTGGACGCGAACAAGGGACACAGGTGGAAACTGAGTACCCACATGAGCCACAGATACGTTAGAAGGAACTTTTTCAGTGTCAGAGTAGTTAACGGATGGAATACATTAGGTAGTGATGTGGTGGAGGCTGACTCCATACACAGTTTCAAATGTAGATATGATAGAGCCCAGTAGGCTCAGGAATCTGTACAACAGTTGATTGACAGTTGAGAGGCGGGACCAAAGAGCGAAAGCCCAACCCCCGCAAGCACAAATAGGTGAGTACACACACACACACACACACACCACACACACACACACACACACACACACACACACACACACACACACAAACACACACACACACACACCACACACACCACACACACAACACCCACACACACACACACACACACGCACAGGAGCGTGTATGTTTGTGGTAGAGCTAGATAGAGCTAGGAATTATTTCCCCAAAAAAGAACTAGGAATCAAAAGGCTGGCATACCGAAAGGGAATAATGTACAGATGAGAAGTTTCCTAAATGAAATACCTTGGGATACAGACCTCAGAGATAAGTCTGTACAGGGTATGATGTCTATGTTACCCAAAAGTGTCAGGAGGCAGTAAGCAGGTTCATCCCGGCCCAAAGGGAAAAATCCGAGAAGCAACAGCAGAATCCATGGTATAATAAGGCATGTATGGAAGCGAAGAAACTGAACAAAAGGGCGTGGAGGAACTCCCGGAATAACAGAACACCAGAAAGCAGAGAGAGATACCAGAGAACCAGGAATGAGTACGTCAGGGTGAGAAGAGAAGCAGAGAAAAGTTTTGAAAATGATATAGCAAACAAAGTCTAGACCGAACCAAAGCTACTCCACAGTCACATCAGAAGGAAAACAACAGTGAAAGAACAGGTATTGAAACTTAGAACAGGCGAGGACAGGTATACAGAGAATGACAAAGAGGTGTGTGAAGAACTCAACAAGAGGTTCCAGGAGGTCTTCACAATAGAACAAGGTGAGGTCACTGTGCTAGGAGAAAGGGAGGTAAACTAGGCGGCCTTGGAAGAGTTCGAAATTACGAGAGAGGAGGTCAAGAGACACCTGCTGGATCTGGATGTTAGAAAGGCTGTTGGTCCAGATGGGATCTCACCATGGATACTGAGTGTGGAGAGGCACTTTGCTTGCCACTCTCAATATGTATATTAAGTCACTGGAGACGGGAGACCTACCAGAAATATGGAAGACGGCAAATGTGGTCCCAATATACAAAAAGACGACAGGCAAGAGGCACTGAACTACAGGCCAGTGTCCTTGAATTGTATACCATGCAAGGTGATGGAGAAGATCGTGAGAAATAACCTGGTAATACATCAGGAGAGAAGGGACTTCGTGACAAATCACCAAAATGGTTCAGGGAGGGTAAATCTTGCCTTACAGGCTTGATAGAATTCTACGATCAGGTGACAAAGATTAAGCAAGAAAGAGAGTGCTGGGCGGACTGCATTTTCTTGGATTGTCGGAAAGCCTTTGACATATTGCCGCATAAGAGGCTGGTACATAAGCTGGAGAGACAGGCAGGTGTCAACCCGTCCTCCCAAATTTATTAAGTCAATATTGACTTATTAGTTGCGTGCATAGGTGACATACTTAACATAATAGTTTCCCTTGAAAATCTTCATAGAAAACACCGACCTTACCTAACCTTGTTAGTATGTTAAGACAAGCATCTTATTGCTTCATAATTACAATTATTACCTAACCTATACCTATAATAGTTTAAGTAACAATTGTAATTACGAAGCTATAAGATGCTTATTTTAACATACTAACAAGGTTAGGTAAGGTCGGTGTTTTCTATGAAGATTTTCAAGGGAAACTATTATGTTAAGTATGTCACCTATGCACATATTTAATAAGTCAATATTGACTTAATAAATTTGCGAGGACGGGTTGCAGGTGTAGGTGGTAAGATAAGGGAGTACCTAAGCAATAGGAAGCAAAGAATTACGGTTAGGGGTGAGACCTCCGATTGGCGTGAAGACACCAGTGGAGTCCCACAGGGCTCTGTACTCGGTCCTATCTTGTTTCTGATATATGTAAATGATCTCCCGGAGGGTATCGATTCATTTCTCTCAATGTTTGCAATCGAAGCCAAAATTATGAGAAGGATTAAAACAGAAGAAGACTGTTTGAGGCTTCAAGAAGACCTAGAAAAGCTGAAGGAATGGTCGAACAAATGGTTATTAGAGTTTAACCCAACCAAATGTAATGTAATGAAGATAGGTGTAGGGAACAGGAAGCCAGATACAAGGTATCATCTGGGAGAGGAAATTCTTCAGGAGTCAGAGAAAGGAAAAGGCTTGGGGGTTGATATCACGCCAGACCTGTCTCCTGCAGCACATATCAAGAGGATAACATCAGCGGCATATGCCAGGCTGGCTAACATACGAATGGCATTCAGAAACTTGTGTAAAGAATCATTCAGAACTTTGCATACCACATATGTCAGGCCAATCCTGGAGTATTCAGCCCCAGCATGGAGTCCATATCTAGTCAAGGATAAGACTAAACTGGAAAAGGTTCAAAGGTTTGGCACCAGACTAGTACCCGAGCTGAGAGGTATGAGCTATGAGGAGAGACTACGGGAATTAAACCTCACTTCGCTGGAAGACAGAAGAGTTAGGGGGGACAAGATCACCACATTCAAGATTCTGAAGGGAATTGATAGGGTAGATAAAGACAGGCTATTTAACACAAGGGGAACACGCACAAGGGGGACACAGGTGGAAACTGAGTGCCCAAATGAGCCACAGAGATATTAGAAAGAACTTTTTTAGTGTCAGAGTGGTTGACAAATGGAATGCATTAGGAAGCGATGTGGTGGAGGCTGACTCCATACACAGTTTCAAGTGTAGATATGATAGAGCCCAATAGGCTCAGGAATCTGTACACCTGTTGATTGACGGTTGAGAGGCGGGACCAAAGAGCCAGAGCTCAACCCCCGCAAACACAACTAGGTGAGTACAACTAGGTGAGTACACGCACACGCACACGCCATACACGCACACGCACACGCACACGCACACACACACACACACACGCACACACACAGTCAGAGAGAGAGAAAGACCTGGGGGTTGATATCACGCCAGACCTGTCCCCTGAAGCTCATATGAAGAGGATAACATCAGCAGCATATGCCAGGTTGGCTAACATAAGAACGGCCTTTAGAAACTTGTGTAAGGAATCTTTCAGAACATTATATACCACATATGTCAGACCAATCCTGGAGTATGCGGCTCCAACATGGAGTCCCTATCTAGTCAAGCATAAGACTAAACTGGAAAAGGTTCAAATGTTTGCCACCAGACTAGTACCCGAGCTGAGAGGTATGAGCTACGAGGAGCGACTGCAGGAATTAAACCTCACTTCGTTGGAAGACAGAAGAGTTAGGGGGGACATGATCACCACATTCAAGTTTCTCAGGGGAATCGACAGGGTTGATAAAGACAGGCTGTTTAACACAAGGGGCACACGCACTAGGGGACACAGGTGGAAACTGAGTGCCCAAATGAGCCACAGAGATATTAGAAAGAACTTTTTTAGTGTCAGAGTGGTTGACAAATGGAATGCATTAGGAAGCCATGTGGTGGAGGCTGACTCCATACACAGTTTCAAGTGTAGATATGATAGAGCCCATTAGGTCTCAGGAAAATGTACACCTGTTGATTGACGGTTGAGAGGCGGGACCAAAGAGCCAGAGCTCAACCCCCGCAAGCACAACTAGGTGAGTACAACTAGGTGAGTACACACACACTCACACACACACAGCATTCTCTTTAATGAGAAAGTGGAGTGGTCCTTCGGGTCTGCGATGTCGGGAATTTATTGGAAAATTACAGTCGGGAGAAAAAGTTCAGAATTTCAGTGATGTAATTACAGGGAATCAAAGAAATTGTTACAAAGATTAATGAAATCTTCTGGATTAACTCGTGTCGTAAATTGTAATGATGTTACAATTGCCATCTTTGTCCTCGTCAATAGTGAGTATTAATTCTTAATCAGATCTGGAATTTACTTTCTAGCTATTGTACATTTTTCTTTGTAATATGTTTACAGCAAATTAAGTTAAAAATTTAATTGGTGAATTCGTAATATATCAATGGAATAAACAAGAAATGAAAATAATTAATGTCTGAAGCAGGAGCAAGTGAGAGAGAGAGGAGGAGAGAGTTGTGAGAGGGGAGACTGGTTTATAATGAGGAGCTGTGACAGGACTTCAGTAGTGTGAGAGTCAGCACGATAATGGGCCGGTGTGTCCACCCTTGACTGAGTGAGGTGGGAAGTGTTATCATATGGCCGGTTACCTGTCAAGCAGCTGAGGCTCTATGGTACAGCAGCTGAGGCTCTTTCGGTAAAGCAACTGATGCTTTACGGTAAAGCAACTAAGTCTTTATGGTGGACAAAGAAATGGACAAACGTACATTATATCGACCAAGTAGTATGAGGTGAAATGAGGGATTATATTGTTGATGTCGATTGGGTGAGTCGGTGTGGTGTAAGGAGGACGTTCTCTCCTGGTGTAGGTAAGGTGGCCCTAAGAGTATGCTTGCTCTTGATGCTGGGATGAGAGTGTTTGATATTTTTTTTGAGATTGAGATATAAACAAGAGTTGTTACATTCTTGTACAACCACTAGTACGCGTAGCGTTTCGGGCAGGTCCCTGGAATACGATTCCCTGCCGCGAAGAATCGTTTTTTCATCCAAGTACACATTTTACTGTTGCGTTAAACATAGGCTACATTTAAGGAATTGCACCAGTAAATCCTCCCCAGCCAGGATACGAACCCATGACATAGCGCTCACGGAACGCCAGGCGAGTGTCTTACCACTACACCACGGAGCCTGTATACCATATGTAGTGCCTCGGCACTGTCTAATCTTCAATTGTTGCTGTTCTGTCGATTACTTCGATGTTATTTCTCAAGACGTCTCTGACAGTGTTCTTCTTGCATGCAGAAAATAATATAATCTCATGAAGCCGAGTTGTTCGTACATAGTCAGTCTCCTTGAAAGAGATGTTGTCTTACCAATATATATATCGATCCTTGAGAGTCCCCAACTGGGAATGTATAAACATAAAGGACATTGATATCTTTCAAGGTATTTCGTTTGATGTCAGAAGTTCAGTTGACTGTTGGTGGAGAGCTTAATCTTCTGTACAGTGCTGGTAGTGTTAACGTTTGTCAAATAATTGTTTAACAACATTTCCTCCGTTTTATGGGTCATTAAAAGAAATTCATATAAAAGAATGTAATTGATGGGACTGATGCTGTAGCTATATGACCTCTTCATCAACTTCATTAGAGAGAATTACTTACTCCTCAGGGAGGTTGATTTCGGCGAGATTTAGGAAGCAATCTTAAATCTGTCACGTTACATACAAACCAAGTGAGATGGCCCGGAAGGTGGAGGGGAGATCCTTTATGATAACATATTCGACCTTGAGAGAGAAGGATACATTGAGACCACGAAGGATACATTGCAGGTCGAGCTTCTGGCAGAGGGAGGAAAGATTCTCAGTGACTATAAAAACACAATATTATCTCTTGTGCTCAAAACGGCCGCTAAAAACCTTCGTTGGAACAAGGAAATAATTGTTAGAAAAGATGATAACTCACAAATACGTTACTCTACAAAAGATGAATATACTGAGAAAATAAATCTCGTCCTCTTTGACAAAGTTAAATTATACAGGATCTCTAGCAATGCGACTGAAAAACTGAAAACAATGGTAAAGTGAATGTTTGAAAAAGTTCAATCATTCAAGAGTTCTTCATCGACATGCTTTCATCCTGAACTATGACTGAGAGCCTGGTCGACGTAAGCGTTGACAACACTCCTCTTGTACCTGTTTGGGCTGTCACTATTGGCACTGAGGCACATTCCTATGTTTGTTTCCTAAGTGTAGACTGCAGTGTGGAAGCCTCAATTCCTTTCTGTGACTGTTACATTTAGAAAGGGCAGCTTCCCATCATTCTCCATCTCGTAAATGAAACTTAACACAGAATTCTGCTCGAATGCCTCCTTCAGCTGCTGCAGACGTCCGACATCAGGTACCTGCATAAAAATGTCGTCAACATACCTGCAGTATTTGGCGGGTTTCAAGTCCATGTCAACTAAGACCCTCTGCTCTATGGTACCCATGTAGAAGTTCGCAAACAGGACACCTAGGGGAAGAACCCATGGAGACCCCATCTTCTTGCTTATACATGTGCCAATCTGGACTCAAGGAGGGTGCCTCTTTAGTGCAGGCTAGGGTTCTCCCCTAGGTGTCCTGTTTGCGAACTTCTTCATGGGTTCCTTAGAGCAGAGGGTCTTAGTTGACATGGACTTGAAACCCGCCATATACTGCAGGTATGTTGACGACATTTTTATGCAGGTACCTGATGTCAGACGTCCGCAGCAGCTGAAGGAGGTATTCGAGCGGAATGCCTCCTGCACCCCACCACAAAGCTGAGTGCTCTACCACCATAACGCAAAAGCATGATGGTTTAACGCCGCGTGTTCGAGGCTCCTATTGCCCAGGTGAACGAAATGTTATTATCTATGGTAGTATCGTTGAATTAATATGTTTTGGGCATTGAACGTCTAATTCTCCACTGCTCTAGTGGCAAATAAGGGTTCGTGAAGTCAAGTTTCACAGACTTGACTTCACGTTCAAGTCTGGGAAACACTTAGGTGTCTCCCAGACTGCAGTTGCAGTCTCCCATGCTGTGGGGTCGGGTGTACGCAGCTCGTAGTGGTGAATGATATGTTATCATCCCCGGTATTGTGTGGGAAAATTTGTATATATATATTCATAAGATGGGTTAGAACATAGTATGATGTCTTCTGCATAATCAATGATAATTGTCACGTGGTGTGGATTTCCTGAGGCTCCGTCGATAATGGGCAGGAACCAAGAAGGTAGTATGCGTTTCCCCTCTGTTTTTGACCACGCCGAGCAGCTGAATAAAGAAGCTGGCAGCTTTTGGATCTCTCTATGTTTGGAGGAGCAAAGAACCCACTTCCATAAAAAACTAGTGATGCTTTTACCCCAGGTACCAAGTGTCTCCAAGGTAATGCGACAAAATGGGGATCGAGATATCAGTATTAACGAGACTTGGCTGATTCCCGGTGACTGGCAGCGCTATCCGAATGTATAACACTGAAGTTAGTGTAGGTGTTAGCCAGGGTTGGTTCACACGTGTCCCACACCAACTGTTGTCGTTCTTGTCAGGGTATGACTGTCATCCCATCTGGGTGACCAGCAGGACTGGTCGCCCAGACGGGATCACATGTTCTGGGACATTTGGCTAAATTAGATAACGGTAATTCTCTTTGCTGGACACAGCCGTTGGGAGGTTTTTCTTTGTAATGTTGTTGGTACCGTGTTTCACCGTCCACCGTCGCTCCTCTTAGTAGCCACCATATATCACCACACACCATGTATCCCACTCCGACACCTCCAAATAACACCGCACACACCATGTATCCCACTCCGCCACCACCATATATCACCACACACCAGGTATCCCACTCTGAGACCTTCAAATATCACCACACACCATGTATCTCACTCCGAGACCCCCAAATATCACCACACACACACACACCATGTATCCCACTCCGAGACTACCAAATATCCCCCCCCCACACACACACACCATGTATCCCACTCCGAGACCACCATATATCACCACACACCATGTATCCCACTCCGAGACCTCCATATATCACCACACACCATGTATCTCACTCCGAGACC
>WNGS01168378.1:115756-133142 GCA_020271785.1 Procambarus virginalis | reverse complement strand
AGTCCTGGGGACCATTCAGGCTTGTTCGCATTTGTGTTTCCTCACGTGTTGCCCCAAAAAATGAGGTGATTTGATAAAATGCTATACCCAAGATAACCATCCAGGTGCCGGCGGGGAAATGGTTCAAATAGCTCAGGCTGTCACTTCCTTATGTCCGGTCGTGATGGTCAAGTGGTTTAAGGCATCCCTGTACATACCAGTTGCGTTGCTCCTGGGAGTATGGGTTCGAGTCACTTCTGGGGTGTGAGTTTTCATTCATATATATATATATATATATATATATATATATATATATATATATATATATATATATATATATATATATATATATATATATATGCAAACAAGCCTGAATGGTCCCCAGGACTAGATACAACTGAAAACTCACACCCCAGAAGTGACTCGAACCCATACTGCCAGGAGCAACGCAACTGGTATGTACAGGGACGCCTTAATCCGCTTGACCATCACGACCGGACATAAGGAAGTGATAGCCGGAGCTATATGAACCACTTCCCCGCCGGCACTCGGATGGTAATCTTGGGCATAGCATTTATCAAATCACCTCATTTTTTGGGGCAACACGTGAGGAACACAAATGCAAACAAGCCTGAATGGTCCCCAGGGCTAGATACAACTGAAAACTCACACCCCAGAAGTGACTCGAACCCATACTGCCAGGAGCAACGCAACTGGTATGTACAGGGACGCCTTAATCCGCTTGACCATCACGACCGGACATAAGGAAGTGATAGCCGGAGCTATATGAACCACTTCCCCGCCGGCACTCGGATGGTAATCTTGGGCATAGCATTTTATCAAATCACCTCATTTTTTGGGGCAACACGTGAGGAAGAGCTATGCCCAAGCTATGCCCAAGATTACCATCCGAGTGCCGGCGGGGAAGTGGTTCATATAGCTCCGGCTATCACTTCCTTATGTCCGGTCGTGATGGTCAAGCGGATTAAGGCGTCCCTGTACATACCAGTTGCGTTGCTCCTGGCAGTATGGGTTCGAGTCACTTCTGGGGTGTGAGTTTTCAGTTATATATATATATATATATATATATATATATATATATATATATATATATATATATATATATATATATATATATATAAACAGGAAGGTATACGGCTGGTGCTTTAATAAAAACGGTATCAAAGGACTGTGGCCGGTCTGAGGAGTTACATGAGATCTTGACCGAGATATGAGAAAGAATGGGAGTGCAATAATCTTGTATTTCTGGCGGGGAAATAAGTAGAGTTTACGGTGCGGGTCGGAGAGCTCATAGAATAAACATTGGTCCGAGACATATTGAAATGCAGACTTTATCTGCATGTATAAGTTATGAGAGAGTTTCAGGTCTTTATTCCCTCCTCTTGGTAAAGTTTGTCTTAATACTCGGTGGCTTGCTGTCTTGCTCACCTCTGACAGTAGTCGGTCTGTCTTTCATACAATTTCTGTCTATTTATAATTGATAACTTTAGTGTCAAGCAAGGAATCGAAATATATAGTTATATATTTTGTTGTTACAAAAACTTGATTAAGAGATAATTAGATTAGTTCTTACAAGAAGTGCCGGACCAACCAGGCTGTAGTGGATATGTGGGCCTAAGGGGCCGCTCCAAGCAACAGCCTGTTGGACCAAGTTATCAAAAGTCGAGAATGTCGCTAATCTAAGCTTGATAAGTAGAAGAACCCCCTAGAACCCACTCCCAGGTACAATCCAGGTATAAATTAAGTGGATTGTGAAAACCTCGTCGTTAATTAATGACAATATAATTGGTTCTAATCATAATGCTTCATAGGAAGAGATGACTCCAGGGAGCCTTTTGGCAATTTGATCTTGCAATTGCAATATTGTTTGTCCAAAACTTTCTACCTGTGTTTTCGGGCGCCGGGTTCGAGAACCTGTCATTTTGCAACGTTCAACTCCAAATGTCAATTAAATGTGTACAGTTGTTTGAAGAGGTTAGGAATGATTGTTCGATGCCAGGATTGTGAGTGGTTAAATCAAGGACTTCGCATGGATCAAAGTAAGGATTACTAGTGGATCCAAACAAGGATTGCGAGTGAATGAAATCAAAATCTAATTCTGTAAACAACGTGTTAAACTACCAAGTTGAGAGTGCAAAATAAATGTTACAGCAACAGAATATACATCATCAAAGTTTTCGATTTGTTATCCCAAACTAAATGATAACACAATGAGCAGATAAGAAGGGACGATTCGATCTGCAATAATCCCTCTTCATATCAATTCATTAGAACCCGTTGGTTATTCATTGTAATATTCCTCTGTATTTCTTGGGTACTAAGTTGGTGTTGTATTGTGGGGGAGATACACCCCATGCATAACCCCCCCTCCCCCCCTACGGTTCTCCAGTCTATTAAGCTACCACCAAAGCTTCTACTCATTCATCTACAACTCATTCAGATGAGCGGTAGATGATAAGCGGTAGATAAATTGTAGATGATGAACGCTACCACTTAACCACTTGGGGTGGACGGTAGAGCGACGGTCTCGCTTCATGCAGATCGGCGTTCAATCCTCGATCGTCCAAGTGGTTGGGCACCATTCCTTGCCCCCGTCCCATCCCAAATCCTTATCCTAACCCCTTCCCAGTGCTATATAGTCGTAATGGCTTGGCGCTTTCCCTGATAATTCCCTCCCCTCTCTCATTCATCTACTCATTCAGCTTCCACTCATTCATCGACGACTCAAACAGCTACCACCCATCTTATAATCATCTCTCGAAACAATTATTAACTCTGTTTATCTAAATATTGTTTTTTGTCATGCAATATTCTGCAATTTATTTTAGATTTATTTTATATATGTTTTGTTACATTTTTTACATATTTTCATGATATAGTTTTCAATTTATTTCACGTGTATTCTTGGTGAGAAAATGACACTGTCCCTAATTATCCTGAAGCCTTAAAGCAGGTGTGTGGTAGGTCGTGCAGTATCATATATATAAACAATTGTGTCACCGTGGGTTCCATATGTGTATTGCTTGTAAGACTGCGATTGAGGAGAGAGAGTCCTAGTTGATCAGAACCTTGAACTTGACGTCTACTGGAGGTATGTTGATTATACCTGGAGCATACCTGGAGTGGGTTCTTCTACTCCCTGAGCCCGGCCTGGGGCCAGGCTCGACAATCTTGAAGGTAACTTGCCTTCATTCTCAAGTGTCTGGGATATATATACTGCTGTCTGTCTCCATTTGTATTCACTTCCCTTCTACCTCCGAAGATGCCAAGGAGCACTTTAGCAAAACACCTTCTTTAGAGGCCTCAGGCCAATTAAAAGTTCACATTCCTTCCTAAGCGATGAACAAAAATAATAAACCGGGAAAATTCGTACCAGATACCATTCCAGGAAGTTAAGAGATAGATTAAGATGTAAAAAAGAACGCAATAGGCAGCACGACATATTTCGTGCGACGCGGGAATTAATTATAAATTTCTCAAAAGTGTCTTCATGGGTTGAGAAGCATTTCCGTGAATTACTGGACCTTGCATGTGTGTATATTTTTGACTTTGCAAAATGTTGGACAGTATTTTGCCTTTCCTGGAGTGGCAGTTTGCTGAATACCGAGTATATGACTTTCTTCCCTGTCAACCGGTTCATGTTTGAGTTATGTCAGACTCTTCACGTTTGTTCTCTGACAGTCATCTCTTGCTCGGCCTCTCAACCTTTTCAGGCAGATTTCTCGACTCCTTCATGGCAGTTGTTGACGACACGATACAAGTACTTCCTTACATACCGGCCTGTAGTTCAGTGCCTCTTGCCTGTCACCCTTTTCCTATATTGGGACTATATTGGCTGTCTTCCAACTTTCCGGTTGGTTTCCTATTTCCATTTCCTCGACTCATTTGCGTTTCCAGTTTTTACTTGTGTTGTCTTGTCCTACTTTCTCGCACTCTGAGGGTTCAGGATGGTTCTGAAACTTCATAACACTGATATTCCTTCTGTCGCTGCTCAGTGTTCAGTAAGGTAAAGAAAAAAAAATGGAGAAATGCTGGGATTCGAACCAGCGACCTGGGTGCTCCCATCGTGACGCTTCAAATGGTCATGATGATAAAATATTAATTATTGTGATATACTTAACTTTTGATGTGCAAGACATGTATTTGAGAGCGGGGATTGGGTGGGGCTGGAGCTTGTGGGGGGGGATTGGGTTTGTGAGGGGGGGGGGTGACTGGGTTATGAGGGGGGGGGAGGGAACTGGCTTGCCTCATGGAGGATGAGTAGGCTGGCTTGGCTTGCGTGGTAATAACGTTACTGACATTCACAAGATCTTAAGAACTCCAAATTTCTACTTTTCATTTTCTTCTTCAGGGTTAAACCTTCGGAGTATTCCACTCGTCGACAAAACACAATTTTTTGTATAAATAAAGTCATTAGACAAAGGAACTGTTATTTAATTTATTCCGTCCCCAATCGCCAAATTTGCCCCCCCCCAACAAAAAAATGTCGTTTCTGCAACATAAAACTAAATTTAAACAAGGATAAATTACATGCAAATTATATTACACTATAATCCGTTCCGGTGTGCTTTGGCGTGATGGCTCGACTGTCTCCAGGATCCTCGGCTGCCATTCAGGCTTCATATCACGAAATGAGACTTGGCTCACGACATTGGTATGCAAAACAGCAAAGGCTGAACATTTCAACTTGGAGAACATTCCTCTCTCACTGTCTATGTTACGTCTCCAGCAGTTCCTAATTGAAACGGTCCACAGACCAATCTATCCAAGTGACGTCGTAAAGAGACATAAATTCCAGAGTTATTTTTTTTTTACATTGGTTCGAGCCTCTTGATTCAGGGTCATGTTTTTGTTTATGTTGTTATCAGGATAAAGAGTTAAGGACATTTAGTCCTTGGATAGGACTTGACAACTGACTTAGAGCTGGAATATGAACACTACTTAGAGCTGGGTATATGAACACTAACTTAGAGCTGGGTATATGAACACTAACTTAGAGCTGGGTATATGAACACTAACTTAGAGCTGGGTATATGAACCCTGACTTAGAGCCGGTATTAGGACGATTTGAACGTACAATTGGAACGAAACTTAGGCTCCCTAAACAATGACTGGGAACAATCCGCAATAGCTTGTGTTCTATTCGTCTCAAGTTTCAAGTTCCTTCAGTAACTTAAAAGAAAAAAAAACATGTTTTAACAAAACTGTATGAATCAAACCATGTTTTTACCCGGATGATTCTCTTACAGCAGCGAGATGCTCTGCCGCTCTTGCATGTCCACGGTGTTTGGTGTTAAAAGTTTTAATGCATTGTTTAATGTCTAGTTTTTTACAGAGTTTTACAGAGATGTGGCTGCTAGTTTTACACATCTATGTGCTTGTTTTACACATCTATGTGCTTGTTTTTACACATCTATGTGCTTGTTTTACACATCTATGTGCTTGTTTTACACATCTATGTGCTTGTTTTACACATCTATGTGCTTGTTTTACACATCTATGTGCTTATTTTACACACACATATGTGCTTGTTTTACACATATATGTGCTTGTTTTACACACATATATGTACTTGTTTTACACATATTTGTGCTTATTTTACACATATATGTGCTTGATTTACTAGTGTGTGTTTGCTTTTAGTTTCAGTCCTATATACGAGGTAATGGGCCGCCCTTGAGCGGCCTTTCTTGAATACACTTGTTACTGGATATCTGAGAAATGATACAATTTTATCTAAACTCTCTTACGCTCTCGAAAGAGCGATCACAGACACACAGAGTAGCAGACTCACAGACTCACAGACTCACAGACACACACACTCACACACTCACAAACTCACACACTCAAACACTCACACACTCACACACTCAAACACTCACACACTCACACACTCACACACTCACACACTCACACACTCACAGACACACAGACTCACACAGGCAAACAGTGACATAAACAGAGATTATAAAATATGTATTTCCCCTATATATGACCGTCTGTAGCCGACACTATGGAATTACATCTGTACTCCTTTAAGTATTGAAATAAACGTTTCTCAGGATTCATTAAGCACTTACACGCCCACTGACGAAACCTGTGCATCTTGCCTCAATCGTGGCGTCTTATTGTGTATTAATCACTTTAAAACCTTCGTGACTTCACACCTCAAGGACATTATTGCTACAGAAAACCTCGTAGAGCTCTGGAACTCATAACCTGATTAACAACTCTATGTTCTATGATCATACATTAGAGCCAATCCCATTTACCTTGGCTCTACAAGACTCCAACAGAGGACCAAAGCTCTATCAACACAGCTATTGAGTAGACCTCATAAGGAACAGCTCACAAAATAATGTTCTTTTTTTGGGGGGGGGGGAAGTAAATTAATCTGTTCAATAATATGAGGTACGAAATATATTTTCCAGATTCCTGCTCTGAAAAGATCGAATATATTTTCTCCTCCAAGCTCTTATTAGCCAGCATGAAATATTCTCTCCGTTAATGGCCACGACACGGCGCAAACTTCTGCATATAACTTCAAGAAATGAATCGATGCGACGTTTTCTTATAACGCCGAGGAAAAAAGAAGTTTCAATTTTATGACATCCAAAGGCAGTTAAAACTTGCTCTGACTCTCGAGAATATTCAAACATTTGCCATCTTCGATCTGAGGGACGGTTTGTGAGTTTATATTGCTCAAGCTTCCACCAGGTGGCTCAAGCTTCCACCAGGTGGCTCAAGCTTCCACCAGGTGGCTCAAGCTTCCACCAGGTGCCTCAAGCTTCCACCAGGTGGCTCAAGCTTCCACCAGGTGGCTCAAGCTTCCACCAGGTGGCCCAAGCTTCCACCAGGTGGCCCAAGCTTCCACCAGGTGGCTCAGCTTCCACCAGGTGGCTCAAGCTTCCACCAGGTGGCTCAAGCTTCCACCAGGTGGCTCAAGCTTCCACCAGGTGGCTCAAGCTTCCACCAGGTGGCTCAAGCTTCCACCAGGTGCTCAAGCTTCCACCAGGTGGCCCAAGCTTCCACCAGGTGGCTCAAGCTTCCACCAGGTGGCTCAAGCTTCCACCAGGTGGCTCAAGCTTCCACCAGGTGGCTCAAGCTTCCACCAGGTGGCTCAAGCTTCCACCAGGTGGCTCAAGCTTCCACCAGGTGCTCAAGCTTCCACCAGGTGGCTCAAGTTTCCACGAGGTGGCTCAAGCTTCCACCAGGTGATCAAGCTTCCACCAGGTGGCTCAAGTTTCCACGAGGTGGCTCAAGCTTCCACCAGGTGGCTCAAGCTTCCACCAGGTGGCTCAAGCTTCCACCAGGTGGCTCAAGCTTCCACCAGGTGGCCCAAGCTTCCACCAGGTGGCTCAAGCTTCCACCAGGTGGCTCAAGCTTCCACCAGGTGGCTCAAGTTTCCACCAGGTGGCTCAAGCTTCCACCAGGTGGCTCAAGCTTCCACCAGGTGGCTCAAGCTTCCACCAGGTGGCTCAAGCTTCCACCAGGTGCTCAAGCTTCCACCAGGTGCTCAAGCTTCCACCAGGTGCTCAAGCTTCCACCAGGTGGCTCAAGCTTCCACCAGGTGGCTCAAGTTTCCACCAGGTGGCTCAAGCTTCCACCAGGTGGCTCAAGCTTCCACCAGGTGGCTCAAGCTTCCACCAGGTGCTCAAGCTTCCACCAGGTGGCTCAAGCTTCCACCAGGTGGCTCAAGCTTCCACCAGGTGGCTCAAGCTTCCACCAGGTGGCTCAAGTTTCCACCAGGTGGCTCAAGCTTCCACCTGGTGGCTCAAGCTTCCACCAGGTAGTTCAAGCTTCCACCAGGTGGCTCAAGCTTCCACCAGGTGGCTCAAGCTTCCACCAGGTGGCTCAAGCTTCCACCAGGTGGCTCAAGCATCCACCAGGTGGTTGAAGCTTCCACCAGGTGGCTCAAGCTTCCACCAGGTGGCTCAAGCTTCCACCAGGTGGCTCAAGCTTCCACCAGGTGGCTCAAGCTTCCACCAGGTGGCTCAAGTTTCCACCAGGTGGTTCAAGCTTCCACCAGGTGGTTCAAGCTTCCACCAGGTGGCTCAAGCTTCCACCAGGTGGTTCAAGCTTCCACCAGGTGGCTCAAGCTTCCACCAGGTGCTCAAGCTTCCACCAGGTGGCTCAAGCTTCCACCAGGTGGCTCAAGATACCACCAGGTGCTCAAGCTTCCACCAGGTGGTTGAAGCTTCCACCAGGTGGCTCAAGCTTCCACCAGGTGGCTCAAGCTTCCACCAGGTGGCTCAAGTTTCCACCAGGTGGTTCAAGCTTCCACCAGGTGGTTCAAGCTTCCACCAGGTGGCTCAAGCATCCACCAGGTGGTTCAAGCTTCCACCAGGTGTTCAAGCTTCCACCAGGTGCTCAAGCTTCCACCAGGTGGTTCAAGCTTCCACCAGGTGGCTCAAGCTTCCACCAGGTGCTCAAGCTTCCACCAGGTGCTCAAGCTTCCACCAGGTGCTCAAGCTTCCACCAGGTGCTCAAGCTTCCACCAGGTGGCTCAAGCTTCCACCAGGTGCTCAAGCTTCCACCAGGTGGCTCAAGCTTCCACCAGGTGCTCAAGCTTCCACCAGGTGCTCAAGCTTCCACCAGGTGGCTCAAGCTTCCACCAGGTGGCTCAAGCTTCCACCAGGTGGCTCAAGCTTCCACCAGGTGGTTGAAGCTTCCACCAGGTGGCTCAAGCTTCCACCAGGTGGCTCAAGCTTCCACCAGGTGCTCAAGCTTCCACCAGGTGGTTCAAGCTTCCACCAGGTGGCTCAAGCTTCCACCAGGTGCTCAAGCTTCCACCAGGTGGTTCAAGCTTCCACCAGGTGGCTCAAGCTTCCACCAGGTGCTCAAGCTTCCACCAGGTGCTCAAGTTCCACCAGGTGCTCAAGCTTCCACCAGGTGGCTCAAGCTTCCACCAGGTGTTCAATCTTCCACCAGGTGGCTCAAGCTTCCACCAGGTACTCAAGTTTCCACCAGGTGCTCAAGCTTCCACCAGGTGGTTCAAGCTTCCACCAGGTGGTCAAGCTTCCACCAGGTGGCTCAAGCTTCCACCAGGTGGCTCAAGCTTCCACCAGGTGGCTCAAGCTTCCACCAGGTGGTTCAAGCTTCCACCAGGTGGTTCAAGCTTCCACCAGGTGGTTCAAGCTTCCACCAGGTGGTTCAAGCTTCCACCAGGTGGTTCAAGCTTCCACCAGGTGCTCAAGTTTCCACCAGGTGCTCAAGCTTCCACCAGGTGCTCAAGTTTCCACCAGGTGGTTCAAGCTTCCACCAGGTGGCTCAAGCTTCCACGAGGTGCTCAAGCTTCCACCAGGTGCTCAAGTTTCCACCAGGTGGTTCAAGCTTCCACCAGGTGGCTCAAGCTTCCACCAGGTGGTTCAAGCTTCCACCAGGTGGCTCAAGCTTCCACCAGGTGCTCAAGCTTTCACCAGGTGCTCAAGCTTCCACCAGGTGCTCAAGCTTCCACCAGGTGGCTCAAGCTTCCACCAGGTGCTCAAGTTTCCACCAGGTGCTCAAGCTTCCACCAGGTGCTCAAGCTTCCACCAGGTGCTCAAGCTTCCACCAGGAGGCTCAAGCTTCCACCAGGTGCTCAAGTTTCCACCAGGTGGCTCAAGCTTCCACCAGGTGCTCAAGCTTCCACCAGGTGCTCAAGCTTCCACCAGGAGGCTCAAGCTTCCACCAGGTGCTCAAGTTTCCACCGGGAGGCTCAAGCTTCCACCAGGTGCTCAAGTTTCCACTAGGTGGCTCAAGCTTCCACCAGGTGGTTCAAGCTTCCACCAGGTGGCTCAAGCTTCCACCAGGTGCTCAAGCTTCCACCAGGTGGCTCAAGCTTCCACCAGGTGCTCAAGCTTCCACCAGGTGCTCAAGTTTCCACCAGGTGGTTCAAGCTTCCACCAGGTGGCTCAAGCTTCCACCAGGTGGCTCAAGCTTCCACCAGGTGCTCAAGCTTCCACCAGGTGGCTCAAGCTTCCACCAGGTGGCTCAAGCTTCCACCAGGTGGTTCAAGCTTCCACCAGGTGCTCAAGATTCCACCAGGTGGTTCAAGCTTCCACCAGGTGCTCAAGTTTCCACCAGGTGCTCAAGCTTCCACCAGGTGCTCAAGCTTCCACCAGGTGCTCAAGCTTCCACCAGGTGCTCAAGCTTCCACCAGGTGCTCAAGTTTCCACCAGGTGCTCAAGCTTCCACCAGGTGCTCAAGCTTCCACCAGGTGGCCCAAGCTTCCACCAGGTGCTCAAGTTTCCACCAGGTGGTTCAAGCTTCCACCAGGTGCTCAAGTTTCCACCAGGTGGCTCAAGCTTCCACCAGGTGCTCAAGCTTCCACCAGGTGCTCAAGCTTCCACCAGGTGGCTCAAGCTTCCACCAGGTGCTCAAGTTTCCACCAGGTGCTCAAGCTTCCACCAGGTGCTCAAGCTTCCACCAGGTGCTCAAGCTTCCACCAGGTGCTCAAGCTTCCACCAGGTGCTCAAGCTTTCACCAGGTGCTCAAGCTTTCACCAGGTGCTCAAGCTTCCACCAGGTGCTCAAGCTTTCACCAGGTGCTCAAGCTTCCACCAGGTGGCCCAAGCTTCCACCAGGTGCTCAAGCTTCCACCAGGTGGCTCAAGCTTCCACCAGGTGCTCAAGCTTCCACCAGGTGGTTCAAGCTTTCACCAGGTGGCTCAAATTTCCACCAGGTGGTTCAAGCTTCCACCAGGTGCTCAAGCTTCCACCAGGTGGCTCAAGCTTCCACCAGGTGGTTCAAGCTTCCACCAGGTGGCTCAAGCTTCCACCAGGTGGTTCAAGCTTCCACCAGGTGGCTCAAGCTTCCACCAGGTGGTTCAAGCTTCCACCAGGTGGCTCCAATTTCCACCCGGTGGTTCAAGCTTCCACCAGGTGCTCAAGCTTCCACCAGGTGGCTCAAGCTTCCACCAGGTGCTCAAGCTTCCACCAGGTGGCCCAAGCTTCCACCAGGTGGCCCAAGCATCCACTAGGTGGCCCAAGCTTTCACCAGGTGGCCCAAGCATCCACTAGGTGGCCCAAGCTTCCACCAGGTGGCCCAAGATTCCACCAGGTGGCCCAAGCATCCACTAGGTGGCCCAAGCTTCCACCAGGTGGCTCAAGCTTCCACCAGGTGGCCCAAGCTTTCACCAGGTGGCCCAAGCATCCACTAGGTGGCCCAAGCATCCACTAGGTGGCCCAAGCTTCCACCAGGTGGCCCAAGCTTCCACCAGGTGGCTCAAGCATCCACCAGGTTGCCCAAGTATCCACCAGGTGGCTCAAGCTTCCTCCAGATGGCTTTTATTTTAAATACGTCTTATCAGGGTGCAGGAATCTGCCCTTCCTGAAGTGTGTGACTGAACACATTCTGTGTGTGAGAGAGAGTAACAGGAGACGCCTCGTAGCTGGGGTGTCAAGAGTGTAAGGAACCCGCAAGGTGCTCGTATGTTGCACTCTGAGAGTTTCTTATACTTTGAATTTAAAGTGTAAGGAATTTATTCTCCAAGATAACAAATATTGAAATTGCAATATTTGCCAACTTTTTAACTGGTCAACTTTAATCTGTAACGTAACAGGTTCAGTGTTAGTGTACTGATTGTGTGTGTATTGTTTACACTACTTCAATATGATAACTGTTACATTGTTTAGGAATATATATTAGTTGATTATTATGTATTGAGGAGAGTTATTTTGATATATATTTGACTGTAAATTTTATTTCCGTATTTAATTCTTGGAAATAAACAGCTTGTTTGTGATTAAGTGTGTGTGTACTCACCTAGTTGTGTTTGCGGCGGTTGAGCTCTGGCTCTTTGGTCCCGCCTCTCAATCGTCAATCCACTGTTGTACAGATTCCTGAGCTTCTCGTGCTCAGTCTCATCTACATTTGTAACTGTGTATGGAGTCAGCCTCCACCACGTCACTACTTAATGCATTTCGTTTGTTAACTTCTCTGATACAGAAATAAAAATCTTTCTAACGTCTCTGTGGCTCAGTTGGGTACTCAGCTTCCACGTGTGTCCCCTTGTTCGTGTCCCACCCGTGCTGAAGAGTTTGTCTTTGTCCACCCTGTCTATTTTTCTTAGAATTTTGTAGGTGGTTATCATGTCTCCCAGAGCTTTTTTGTCTTCCAGCGTCGTGTGGGGGTAGTTCACGCAGCCTTTCCTCGTAACTCATGCCTCTTAGTTCTGGGACTAGCCTGGTGGCAATAACCCTGACCTTTCTCCAGCTTCGTCTTGTGCTTGACAGGGTACGAGCTGTGTGTGTGTACTCACCTAGTAGTGCTCGCGGGGTTGAGCTCTGACTCTTGTGTGTTTGTGTTTGTGTGTGTCAGGGGTATGTTTGCTCATGTGTGAATCATATTTGTTTGTCAGTGTGAGATATATATGTTTGTGCGTATGTGTGAGCGTGCGTGTATGTATCCGTGAGAAGTATATATGTGTATATATAAGATGAATTAGTATATGTATCATTCGTACGTTTGTACATAGGTGAGCCATGTTTGTGCGTTAGTAGTTTATTTATATGAATGCGTGAGATGTGTTTGTTAGCATATTTGAAACGTATTTGTGTGTTTGTGTACCAAGCACATTCATGTGTATGTGTGAATATGTTTGTTTGCATATGTAACGGTTGTTTACGCACGCGGTCAAACAATGTTGGTACACAAGAGTGTATGAACGTTTGGGCGATTGTTTGTGTACACACATGCCTTAAGCGTTTGTGCTTGTATGAACGTGGGTTCTGGACAACACTCACAATGGTTTATTGTTGGGCTGGTGATGGTGATTGTGACGTTACATGTGATTGTGGGTATTTGATTGATTAGACGATTGTATCTCGCGGCAGCTTGGTGGTTATCTTCTTGAGGTTATCTTGAGATGATTTCGGGGCTTAGGGTCCCCGCGGCCCGGTCCTCGACCAGGCATACTTTTTGTTACACACACCCCAGGAAGAAGCCCCGTAGCAGCTGACTAACTCGCAGGTACCTATTTACAGCTAGGTAACAGGGGGCATCAGGGTGGAAGAAATATTTTGCCAAATTTGTCTCCGCCTCCACCGGGGATCGAACCCGGAACCTCAGGAATACGAATCCCACTACATATGCCATACAAAAATATCAGCTAACACCTGATCCACAACAAATGGTGTACACCGGTAGTCTGATCCACAACTCTTCAACATGGATACACCCAATACAATAGGCTACAAGGGGTCACATTCACGAAGCAGCTACGCAAGTACTTACGAACCTATACATCTTTCCTCGATCTTTGACAGCTTTGGTTACATTTATTGAACAGTTTACAAGCATGAAAACTTGCCAATCATCTGTTGTTATTGTTATAAACATCCTCCTGGTGCTTTGGAGCTCATTAACTGTTTAATAATTGTAAAGAAACCCGCCAAAGATTGAGAAAAGATGTACAGGTTCGTAAGTACTTGCGTAACTGCTTCGTGAATCTGGACCAAGGTCATTAGACCGTAAAAATGCGCCACAAACGGGAGCAACGCGTCCTGCCCTTGTGACCGGTCAGCCAGCAGTGAGCTGGCGACCGGCTCCGAGCTCCGTGAAGCACTGTATCTAACACTATGTTAACCCTCGGTGATCTTTCAAACATTACAACCTCAGAACAAGACATTTACAAGGCAATAAATCCCTGAGAATATACAGAACTAATTAAGTATCACTATATCTCACTCACAATACTATACAGTATAAGTATATAGGTACACAAAGAAAAGATAATCATATGCCAGAATATACAGAAAGAATTTCTACCAACAAGACTTGGTAGTCCTGACTCCGACCGGTAAACAAAGGGGTAGTAGGGGAGGCTTCCAGAACTTCCAGGCGAGGCTTCCAGAACTTCCAGGCGAGGCTTCCAGAACGTTCCAAGTCAAACTACCACTCTCTTCTATAAGACAAAATAAATTAATACGTAATTATACATCACTACAAATCAAATATCATATATACAACAATCTCCAAAACTTTGCTATACTTGCACGTATGGTAATATTCACTAATCAGTATGTTTCAGCAACATTAGGCTACTGCTGTAAACTTTTACTACAGAATGTATATCAGCCAATACATAGTATACATACAACAATGATATATCAAATATACATGCATCAGATATAACATATGCAATACAGGATACACGTTATAATATTGTCAAGGATCAGTAATTTAAATACAAAGTATTTGTGATACTAGGCTATACGGCCTTGTATCACTATAGAGTATGGTCTCAGCGTATACCCGTCATACCCTGATCATACTGGTGTATGCCAGGTCAAAACATCTGCTAAGTCAATATCCATAGTAGACCATTTATAAAACTGTTTAATTACCAAAAACTATTAATTAGTAAACACAAAAGGAAAGCTTTTAAGATAAAAAATATACGAATAACGATAATTGGAATAAAAGCAAAGAAAAACACAGATAAAAGCGAAGATAGAGAAGACCACATGATTAAATAAACAGACAAAAGCCTAAAAAAAATAGCAAAAAACAGGAGAGAAACAACGAAAACAGAAAAAGAAGAAGAAGAAATTAATATAATTGAGAGAAAAGCCAAGATATTAGAAGGACCGACGTCTTAAAGAGGCCACAAGCGACGGGAAGACTTGCTGGGCAAGACGGAAGTGGACGGGTGGGAGCCAGTCTTGCAGACGGCTACAAACCGGATTTAATGAAGCAAGCGGAAGCACTCCTAATGGTAGAGGAGGGCGCACATTACGGCCAGACAAGATCAAACACCAGGGATATATAGCAATTGCTAGTCCATTACTTGTTCTGTGTGGACTGTGGTGGTGGTTGGGATGTGGTGGTGTGGTGGTGGTTGAGGTGTGGTGGTGTGGTGGTGGTTGGGATGTGGTGGTGGTTGGGATGTGGTGGTGTGGTGGTGGTTGGGATGTGGTGGTGGTTGGGGTGTGGTGGTGTGGTGGTGGTTGGGATGTGGTGTGGTGGTGGTTGGGATGTGGTGGTGGTTGGGGTCTGGTGGTGTGGTGGTGGTTGGGGTGTGGTGGTGTGGTGGTGGTTGGGGTGTGGTGGTGTGGTGGTGGTTGTGAAGGGATGGTGTGGTGGTGGTTAACACAAGACTGTAACGGAGATGGAGTTAATGGAGACATAATCTCCATCAACTGTACTATAGACCGCTCAGAGCGCCGGGTGTTCGAGCCTCCTAGTGCCCAAACAAATAAAATCTTTATTATCCACGTGCGTGTGGTTGCCAATTTACACATACGTAACACATATGCAAACAAGCCTGAATGGTCCCCAGGCATATATGCAACTTGAAAACTCACACCCCAGAAGTGACTCGAACCCATACTGCCAGGAGCACTCTGTAACACACATATATATTCCAAGGCAGCTTAAAATTGCGAAATGGTTGGAACTAAGCTCCCATCTCTCCTTTGTTAGTCACACAGTCAGAAAATAGTGTGTGTTGTTCGCTAGAGTGAGTAAAAGTATTACAATTTAATTTAGCTCCCACACAAATCTCAGGTTAGTTTCATTTCATAAATTAATGTTCAGACCGTCCACCTTGCTGTTAAGCTCAGGCTCAGACTTGATCTTGATAGTTTATTACTCTGGTCAGGCTTATTTAATTGATTAATATTTACTGGACTGTCTAATTTTGGTTAGTAATTTATGGCTTGAATACTTATAGCTGGTAGACTCAGTGGGCTGGTAGACTCAGTGGGCGGGTAGACTCAGTGGGCTGGTAGACATAGCGGGCTGGTAGACTCAGTGGGCTGGTAGACTCAGTGGGCTGGTAGACTCAGTGGGCTGGTAGACTCAGTGGGCTGGTAGACTCAGTGGGCTGGTAGACTTAGTGGGCTGGTAGACTCAGTGGGCTGGTAGACTCAGTGGGCTGGTAGACTCAGTGGGCTGGTAGACTTAGTGGGCTGGTAGACTCAGTGTGCTGGTAGACTCAGTGTGCTGGTAGACTCAGTGGGCTGGTAGACTCAGTGTGCTGGTAGACCATTTGGTCAAGAATATGGCTCATCCAGCCTGGTAGAAGTACTGGTCGAGTTCTTCCTGTTGACAAAATCACTTTTAAACTTCTATGTTTTTATTTTATTTCTTCATATTATCTCACGTAAATGTTAATGAAAATATTAACTGTCAATTTTTTACGTGTAATATCGTCGTTGTTTTATTTTTTAAGCAGCTCTCAACCACCTCCGTCCTCCTAAGGTCCCCCAACGTCAAGAAACTGTCGTACTAAAGTGCCCCCTTATCCTAACCTACCAGAGGACCCAAAACAGAAAACGGGACAGTACGTCACTTTCACCAGCCGCTTCCATTTTCTAGTACGACGAATTTTGGCCTTAGGTGGATAATACGTCAAAATGCGACGTGCTATTAGGAAGACGGTCTGCTCAGCCACCATTTTCATGCGTCACGGTGACGCATGAGAGACGTCACGTCGCTGAGGGGGGGAGAGTGGAGGGGGGGTTTACACTCGTCTAGAGCTGAAGTGTGAGGCGGAACGACCTGACTCAGTAGTTAGTCTACTGAGTCTTCCCCACCCCCCCCCCCCTATACTTCCAGAGTCTCGGAGACTCTATCGTATATAATAAACTCTTATAGAGTTCCAGACTCTATCTGCCTATATACATTTATATCGTCAGTGCCAGTTCAATTAATTCTTTAAGACCAATAGTCATAGTTTCTTTTAGTCAAGTCATTTATAATAAGTGATTGGAGACAGATTTACTTTCCTTCCTGTTTGTCGTGATCTGTGACGCCAGATCCAGGCTGACGTCGCCCAGCTCTGACGTCAAATAGACGTCACTCTCCGTCTGACGTCACTGACGTCAGTAGAGGTCTACTACTCACTTATACATTAGATTTTAATTTGATCCTTAAACCTCATATCTTGCATAAGAATTTATTTTAATATTTTATGCTTAGATGTTATTGTAATAAATATTTCTTGCTATGCCCCCGCCCCCCCTCCCTTCCCTCACCCTGCAAATTTAAACACGACTAGCCATAGGCTAGTCTTGCTTTGCATAGGCTTTGTTAACAACACATTGACATATTAATGTGTTGTTTGTTAACAACACATTAACAAACAACACAGAAATCATCGATAGATACAGCGATAGCAGGCGGCTTGACATCTGCGAGGCACTTCACATCAAGAAGTCAATACCAGTAATCAACAGAAAATTAATGCACAACTATATTCAACCCACTTCAAGACTCCGCACCAATATAGAAGCATCAAGAAATATGGGCCAATAGGCCCTTTGCAGTTACTTCCATTCTTCCCTTTAATTTACCCAATGTATACCAGTTGTTTCGTGTTCTGTCTTGTGTTGAAAGTTTTGTTCACCTCATCCAAAACTGTTGTAACATATCACCTCACCCAAAATGCGGGTATATAAGAT
>WNGS01168378.1:89388-106179 GCA_020271785.1 Procambarus virginalis | reverse complement strand
CACCACCATCACCAGCACCAGCACCACCACCATCACCACCACCATCACCACCAACACCACAACCACCAGCATCACCACCACCCCCACCACCACCACCACCAACACCACCACCTCCACCACCAGCACCACCCCCCACCACCACCATCACTTTCACCAGCACCACCACCACCACCATCACCACCACCAGCATCACTACCACCACCATCACCACCACTACCACCACCCAGTCATCACCACCCCCCACCTCCACCACCACAACTACACCACCACCACCACCCCACCACAACCACCACCACCACCATCAACATCAACAACAACAACAACAACAAACCAACACACCACAATCACCCACCACCCACTTCCACCACCAGCATCACCACCCCCACCTCCACCACCACAACAAACACCACCACCACCATCACTTTCACCAGCACCACCACCACCGATACCACCATCACCACCACCAGCATCACGACCCCTACCACCACCACAACCACCACTAACACCATCACCACACACCCCCACCACCACCACCACCACTAACACCATCACCACCACCACCACTAACACCCCACCACCACAACCACCACCAACATCAACAACACAACAACAACAACACCATCCACCACCAACACCACCACCACCACCACCACTAACACCACCACCACTACCACCACCACCACCACAACCACCGTCACCACCAACAACAACAACACACCACCATCACCACCACCCACTTCCACCACCATCACCACCACCACCACCACCACCACACACACACCACCACCACCGCATACCACCATCACCACCACCAGCATCACTACCACCAGCATCACTATCACCACCATCACCACCACCAGCATCACCACCCCTACCACCACCACCACCACTAACACCATCACCCCCCCCCACTACCACCAATACCACTACCCCCACCACCACACCACAAACCCCCCACCACCACCACCACCACTACACCACCACTCACCACCACCACCACCACCACCACCACCACCACCACCACCCCCACCACTAACACCCCCACCACCACCCCCACCACCACCACTCCCCATAACACTACACGCCTCATCTTAAAGCTGACAGCGTGGCAGGTACAAAATGCGACTCAATGCTGAGACGCTCTCCAGGCCCCGTTACCAAGACTGCAAGAAATATTTTAGTATTGACAATTCAGCAAGAATCCCTCCCCCCTCCTGCCGAACCCCCCCCCCCTCCCCTTCCTGCCAACCCCCCCCCCCCCCTCCCCCAGCATCTGTCATAATAAGATAATTTCGTACGTGCCTCCCCTCTGCCCTTTTTGCCCTCACTCGTGAAATACCGTAAATCTGCAGACTTTTGGGCTAAAAAATAATTCGCGTGTTTTGTTGAGCTGTGATGCGAAATCTGCAAAAAATTTTCAGGACTCGATGTTGGGGTGAGTGTCGGGGGTGGGGGCGGGGTGCTGAGTGAAGGGTCCTGGAGCTAGGTGGGCAGAGGTGTGGGTGGAGGGTACAGAATAGGTCAGTGTATCCATGTGTAAATAGGACGTAAAGGGAAATAGAGTGAGCGTGTGGCAGCTGTCGTACGCTGGCAGTTGCCGTACTCTGGCAGTTGTCATACGCTGGCAGCTGTCGTACGCTGGCAGTTGTCGTACGCTGGCAGCTGTCATACGCTGGCAGCTGTCGTACGCTAGCAGTTGTCGTACGCTGGCTGCCTATATATATATATGCAAACAAGCCTGAATGGTCCCCAGGACTATATCGACTGAAAACTCACACTCCAAAGTGACTCGAACCCATACTGCCAGGAGCAACGCAACTGGTATCTACAGGACGCCTTAATCCGCTTGATCATCAAGTGGATTAAGCATCAAAATGCTATGCATATGCATAGCATCAAAATGCTATGCCCAAGATTACCATCCGAGTGCCGGCGGGGAAGTGGTCAAATAGCTTCGGCTATCACTTCCTTATGTCCGGTTGTGATGGTCAAGCGGATTAAGGCGTCCTGTAGATACCAGTTGCGTTGCTCCTGGCAGTATGGGTTCGAGTCACTTCTGGGGTGTGAGTTTTCAGTCATATATATTATATATATATATATATGCAAACAAGCCTGAATGGTCCCCAGGACTAGATACAACTGAAAACTCACACCCAGAAGTGACTCGAACCCATACTCCCAGGAGCAACGCAACTGGTATGTACAGGGATGCCTTAACCACTTGACCATCACGACCGGACATAAGGAAGTCATAGCCTGAGCTATATGAACCACTTCCCCGCCGGCACCTGGATGGTTATCTTGGGCATAGCATTTTATCAAATCACCTCATTTTTTGGGGCAACACGTGAGGAACACAAATGCAAACAAGCCTGAATGGTCCCCAGGACTAGATACAACTGAAAACTCACACCCCAGAAGTGACTCGAACCCATACTCCCAGGAGCAACGCAACTGGTATGTACAGGGATGCCTTAAACCACTTGACCATCACGACCGGACATAAGGAAGTGATAGCCTGAGCTATATGAACCACTTCCCCGCCGGCACCTGGATGGTTATCTTGGGCATAGCATTTTATCAAATCACCTCATTTTTTGGGGCAACACGTGAGGAACACAAATGCAAACAAGCCTGAATGGTCCCCAGGACTAGATACAACTGAAAACTCACACCCCAGAAGTGACTCGAACCCATACTCCCAGGAGCAACGCAACTGGTATGTACAGGGATGCCTTAAACCACTTGACCATCACGACCGGACATAAGGAAGTGATAGCCTGAGCTATATGAACCACTCCCCGCCGGCACCTGGATGGTTATCTTGGGCATAGCATTTTATCAAATCACCTCATTTTTGGGGCAACACGTGAGGAACACAAATGCAAACAAGCCTGAATGGTCCCCAGGACTAGATACAACTGAAAACTCACACCCAGAAGTGACTCGAACCCATACTCCCAGGAGCAACGCAACTGGTATGTACAGGGATGCCTTAAACCACTTGACCATCACGACCGGACATAAGGAAGTGATAGCCTGAGCTATATGAACCACTTCCCCGCCGGCACCTGGATGGTTATCTTGGGCATAGCATTTTATCAAATCACCTCATTTTTTGGGGCAACACGTGAGGAACACAAATGCAAACAAGCTGAATGGTCCCCAGGACTAGATACAACTGAAAACTCACACCCCAGAAGTGACTCGAACCCATACTCCCAGGAGCAACGCAACTGTCAGTTGTATCTAGTCCTGGGGACCATTCAGGCTTGTTTGCATTTGTGTTCCTCACGTGTTGCCCCAAAAATGAGGTGATTTGATAAAATGCTATGCCCAAGATAACCATCCAGGTGCCGGCGGGGAAGTGGTTCATATAGCTCAGGCTATCACTTCCTTATGTCCGGTCGTGATGGTCAAGTGGTTTAAGGCATCCCTGTACATACCAGTTGCGTTGCTCCTGGGAGTATGGGTTCGAGTCACTTCTGGGGTGTGAGTTTTCAGTTGTATCTAGTCCTGGGGACCATTCAGGCTTGTTTGCATTTGTGTTCCTCACGTGTTGCCCCAAAAAATGAGGTGATTTGATAAAATGCTATGCCCAAGATAACCATCCAGGTGCCGGCGGGGAAGTGGTTCATATAGCTCAGGCTATCACTTCCTTATGTCCGGTCGTGATGGTCAAGTGGTTTAAGGCATCCCTGTACATACCAGTTGCGTTGCTCCTGGGAGTATGGGTTCGAGTCACTTCTGGGGTGTGAGTTTTCAGTTGTATCTAGTCCTGGGGACCATTCAGGCTTGTTTGCATTTGTGTTCCTCACGTGTTGCCCCAAAAAATGAGGTGATTTGATAAAATGCTATGCCCAAGATAACCATCCAGGTGCCGGCGGGGAAGTGGTTCATATAGCTCAGGCTATCACTTCCTTATGTCCGGTCGTGATGGTCAAGTGGTTTAAGGCATCCCTGTACATACCAGTTGCGTTGCTCCTGGGAGTATGGGTTCGAGTCACTTCTGGGGTGTGAGTTTTCAGTTGTATCTAGTCCTGGGGACCATTCAGGCTTGTTTGCATTTGTGTTCCTCACGTGTTGCCCCAAAAAATGAGGTGATTTGATAAAATGCTATGCCCAAGATAACCATCCAGGTGCCGGCGGGGAAGTGGTTCATATAGCTCAGGCTATCACTTCCTTATGTCCGGTCGTGATGGTCAAGTGGTTTAAGGCATCCCTGTACATACCAGTTGCGTTGCTCCTGGGAGTATGGGTTCGAGTCACTTCTGGGGTGTGAGTTTTCAGTTATATATATATATATTATATATATATATATATATATAATATATATATATATATATATATATATATATATATATAATATATATATATATATATATATATATATATATATATCGTACCTAGTACTTAGAACGCACTTCTCGGCCTACTATGCAAGGCCCAATTTGCCTAATAGGCCGAGTGATTTTCTTTATTTTCAATCAATTGTTCTAAATAGTTTATTTGAATTATTTTTATTTTATTATCTTAAGACAATAATTTATTGACTTAGTCGTGTTAGTTTAGGTTAGGTTAAGGTAGGTTAGGTTAGGTTAGGTTGGGTTGGTTAGGTTCGGTCATATATCTACGTTAGTTTTAACTCAAATTTAAGCAGATTAAATCATACATAATGAGATGGATAGCTTTATCATTTCATAAGAAAAAAATTTGAAAAATATATAAATTCAGGAAAACTTGGCTTATTAGGCAAATTGGGCCTTGCATAGTAAGCCGAGAAGTGCGTTCTTAGTACTAAGTATGATATATATATATATATATATATATATATATATATATATATATATATATATATATATATATATATATATATATATATAAACAGGAAGGTATACGGCTGGTGCTTTAATAAAAACGGTATCAAAGGACTGTGGTCGGTCTGAGGAGTTACATGAGATCTTGACCGAGATATGAGAAAGAATGGGAGTGCAATAATCTTGTATTTCTGGCGGGGAAATAAGTAGAGTTTACGGTGCGGGTCGGAGAGCTCATAGAATAAACATTGGTCCGAGACATATTGAAATGCAGACTTTATCTGCATGTATAAGTTATGAGAGAGTTTCAGGTCTTTATTCCCTCCTCTTGGTAAAGTTTGTCTTAATACTCGGTGGCTTGCTGTCTTGCTCACCTCTGACAGTAGTCGGTCTGTCTTTCATACAATTTCTGTCTATTTATAATTGATAACTTTAGTATCAAGCAAGGAATCGAAATATATAGTTATATATTTTGTTGTTACAAAAACTTGATTAAGAGATAATTAGATTAGTTCTTACAAGAAGTGCCGGACCAACCAGGCTGTAGTGGATATGTGGGCCTAAGGGGCCGCTCCAAGCAACAGCCTGTTGGACCAAGTTATCAAAAGTCGAGAATGTCGCTAATCTAAGCTTGATAAGTAGAAGAACCCCCTAGAACCCACTCCCAGGTACAATCCAGGTATAAATTAAGTGGATTGTGAAAACTTCGTCGTTAATTAATGACAATATAATTGGTTCTAATCATACTGCTTCATAGGAAGAGATGACTCCAGGGAACCTTTTGGCAATTTGATCTTGCAATTGCAATATTGTTTGTCCAAAACTTTCTACCTGTGCTTTCGGGCGCCTGGTTCGAGAACCTGTCATTTTGCAACGTTCAACTCCAAATGTCAATTAAATGTGTACAGTTGTTTGAAGGGGTTAGGAATGATTGTTCGATGCCAGGATTGTGAGTGGTTAAATCAAGGACTTCGCATGGATCAAAGTAAGGATTACTAGTGGATCCAATCAAGGATTGCGAGTGAATGAAATCAAAATCTAATTCTGTAAACAACGTGTTAAACTACCAAGTTGAGAGTGCAAAATAAATGTTACAGCAACAGAATATACATCATCAAAGTTTTCGATTTGTTATCCCAAACTAAATGATAACACAATGAGCAGTTATGAAGGGACGATTCGATCTGCAATAATCCCTCTTCATATAAATTCATTAGAACCCGTTGGTTATTCATTGTAATATTCCTCTGTATTTCTTGGGTACTAAGTTGGTGTTGTATTGTGGGGGAGATACACCCCATTCATAACCCCCCTCCCCCCCCCTACGGTTCTCCAGTTCATTTAGCTACCACTAAAGCTTCTACTCATTCATCTACAACTCATTTAGATGAGCGGTAGATGATGAGCGGTAGATGATGAGCGGTAGATAAATTGTAGATGATGAACGCTACCACTTAACCACTTGGGGTGGACGGTAGAGCGACGGTCTCGCTTCATGCAGGTCGGCGTTCAATCCTCGATCGTCCAAGTGGTTGGGCACCATTCCTTCCCCCCGTCCCATCCCAAATCCTTATTCTAACCCCTTCCCAGTGCTATATAGTCGTAATGGCTTGGCGCTTTCCCTGATAATTCCCTACCCGCCCTCATTCATCTACTCATTCAGCTTCCACTCATTCATCGACGACTCAAACAGCTACCACCCATCTTATAATCATCTCTCGAAACAATTATTAACTCTGAATATCTAAACATAGCTTTTTGTCATGCAATTTTCTGCAATTTATTTTAGATATATTTTATATATTTTTGTTACACTTTTTACATATTTTTATGATATAGTTTTAAATTTATTTCACGTGTATTCTTGGTGGGGAAAATGACACTGTCCCTAATTATCCTGAAGCCTTAAAGCAGGTGTGTGGTAGGTCGTGCAGTATCATATATATAAACAATTGTGTCACCGTGGGTTCCATATGTGTATTGCTTGTAAGACTGCGATTGAGGAGAGAGAGTCCTAGTTGATCAGAACCTTGAACTTGACGTCTACTGGAGGTATGTTGATTATACCTGGAGCATACCTGGAGAGGGTTTCTGGAGTTCTTCTACTCCCTGAGCCCGGCCTGGGGCCAGGCTCGACAATCTTGAAGGTAACTTGCCTTCATTCTCAAGTGTCTGGGATATATATACTGCTGTCTGTCTCCATTTGTATTCACTTCCCTTCTACCTCCGAAGATGCCAAGGAGCACTTTAGCAAAACACCTTCTTTAGAGACCTCAGGCCAATTAAAAGTTCACATTCCTTCCTAAGCGATGAACAAAAATAATAAACCGGGAAAATTCGTACCAGATACCATTCCAGAAAGTTAAGAGATAGATTAAGATGTAAAAAAGAACGCAATAGGCAGCACGACATATTTCGTGCGACGCGGGAATTAATTATAAATTTCTCAAAAGTGTCTTCATGGGTTGAGAAGCATTTCCGTGAATTACTGGACCTTGCATGTGTGTATATTTTTGACTTTGCAAAATGTTGGACAGTATTTTGCCTTTCCTGGAGTGGCAGTTTGCTGAATACCGAGTATATGACTTTCTTCCCTGTCAACCGGTTCATGTTTGAGTTATGTCAGACTCTTCACGTTTGTTCTCTGACAGTCATCTCTTGCTCGGCCTCTCAACCTTTTCAGGCAGATTTCTCGACTCCTTCATGCCAGTTGTTGACGACACGATACAAGTATTTCCTTACATACCGGCCTGTAGTTCAGTGCCTCTTGCCTGTCACCCTTTTCCTATATTGGGACTATATTGGCTGTCTTCCAACTTTCCGGTTGGTTTCCTACTTCCATTTCCTCGACTCATTTGCGTTTCCAGTTTTTACTTGTGTCGTCTTGTCCTACTTTCTCGCACTCTGAGGGTTCAGGATGGTTCTGAAACTTCATAACACTGATATTCCTTGTGTCGCTGCTCATTGTTCAATATGGTAAAGAAAAAACAAATGGAGAAATGCTGGGATTCGAACCAGCGACCTGGGTGCTCCCATCGTGACGCTTCTAATGGTCATGATGATAAAATATTAATTATTGTGATATACTTAACTTTTGATGTGCAAGACATGTATTTGTGAGCGGGGATTGGGTGGGGCTGGAGCTTGGGGGGGGGGGAGGGAGACTGGGTTTGTGAGGGGGGGGGGTGACTGGGTTTATGAGGGGGGAGGTGACTGGGTTTATGAGGGGGGGAGGGAGGGAACTGGCTTGCCTCATGGAGGATGAGTAGGCTGGCTTGGCTTGCGTGGTAATAACGTCACTGACATTCACAAGATCTTAAGAACTCCAAATTTCTACTTTTCATTTCTTCTTCAGTGTTAAACCTTCGGAGTATTCCAATCGTCGACAAAACACAATTTTTTGTTTAAATAAAGTCATTAGACAAAGGAACTGTTACTTAATTTATTCTGTCCCCAATCGCCAAATTTGCCCCCCCCCCCAAAAAAAAATGTCGTTTCTGCAACATAAAACTAATTTAAACAAGGATAAATTACATGCAAATTATATTACACTATAATCCGTTCCGGTGTGCTTCGGCGTGATGGCTCGACTGTCTCCAGGATCCTCGGCTGCCATTCAGGCTTCATATCACGAAATGAGACTTGGCTCACGACATTGGTATGCAAAACAGCAAAGGCTGAACATTTCAACTTGAGAACATTCCTCTCTCACTGTCTATGTTACGTCTCCAGCAGTTCCTAATTGAAACGGTCCACAGACCAATCTATCCAAGTGACGTCGTAAAGAGACATAAATTCCAGAGTTTATTTTTTACATTGGTTCGAGCCTCTTGATTCAGGGTCATGTTTTTGTTTATGTTGTTATCAGGATAAAGAGTTAAGGACATTTAGTCCTTGGATAGGACTTGACAACTGACTTAGAGCTGGGTATATGAGCACTAACTTAGAGCTGGGATATGAACACTAACTTAGAGCCGGTATTAGGACGATTTGAACGTACAATAGGAACGAAACTTAGGCTCCCTAAACAATCACTGGGAACAATCCGCAATAGCTTGTGTTCTATTCGTCTCAAGTTTCAAGTTCCTTCAGTAACTTAAAAGAAAAAAAACATGTTTTAACAAAACTGTATGAATCAAACCATGTTTTTACCCGGATGATTCTCTTACAGCAGCGAGATGCTCTGCCGCTCTTGCGTGTTCACGGTGTTTGGTGTTAAAAGTTTTAATGCATTGTTTAATGTCTAGTTTTTTACAGAGTTTTACAGAGATGTGGCTGCTAGTTTTACACATCTATGTGCTTGTTTTACACATCTATGTGCTTGTTTTTAAACATCTATGTGCTTGTTTTACACATCTATGTGCTTGTTTTACACATCTATGTGCTTGTTTTACACATCTATGTGCTTGTTTTACACATCTATGTGCTTGTTTTTAAACATATATGTGCTTGTTTTACACATCTATGTGCTTGTTTTACACATCTATGTGCTTGTTTTACACATCTATGTGCTTGTTTTACACATATATGTGCTTGTTTTACACACACATATAGTACTTGTTTTACACATATTTGTGCTTATTTTACACATATATGTGCTTGATTTACTAGTGAGTGTTTGCTTTTAGTTTCAGTCTTATATACGAGGAAATGGGCCGCCCTTGAGCGGCCTTTCTTGAATACACTTGTTACTGGATATCTGAGAAATGATACAATTTTATCTAAACTCTCTTACGCTCTCGAAAGAGCGATCACAGGCACACAGAGTAGCAGACTCACAGACTCACAGACTCACAGACACACAGACTCACACACTCACACACTCACAAACTCACACACTCAAACACTCACACACTCACACACTCACACACTCACACACTCACAGACACACAGACTCACACAGGCAAACAGTGACATAAACAGTGATTATAAAATATATATTTCCCCTATATATGACCGTCTGTAACCGACAGTAAGGAATTACCTCTGTACTCCTTTAAGTTTTGAAATAAACGTTCCTCAGGACTCATTAAGCACTTACACGCCCACTAACGAAACCTGTGCATCTTGTCTCAATCGTGGCGTCTTATTGTGTACAAATCACTTTAAAACCTTCGAGACTTCACACCTCAAGGGCATTATTGCTACAGAAAACCTCGTAGAGCTCGGGAACTCATAACCTGATTAATAACTCTATGTTCTATGATCATACATTAGAGAAGACACTATAAACGCAGGAAAAGAATAACGGAACTGCTTATGCAGACACGAATTTCCCGTCAAAGAAGGAATAATTTAAATAGGGAGATTGAAGAAATCGAGCGGAAATTGAAACACTCATATGAAACTGAAGAAAGGCAGTTAGAACAGAAAGCAATTCAGGAAATAAAGAAAAATCCAAAATACTTCTTCACATATGCGAAATCAAAAGCAAAAACTACTGCCAGTATTGGACCTATTCGTACAAGTGAAGGTTCATACACGGAGGATGACAAAGAAATTAGTGAAATCCTAAAAAAGCAGTATGAGGACATGTTTAGCACTCCAATAAACAACACGAAAGTAGAAGATCCAGACAATTTCTTTATGCGGGATATCCAAACCCCTGTAAATATAACTGAATTCAACACGAGCGCACTAAATTTTGAAAGAGAAATTGAAAACATGCCCATGCACTCGGCCCCAGGTCCAGACTCATGGAATTCAATATTTATAAAGAAATGCAAAGTGCCGGTAGCACAGGCACTCAGTATAGTGTGGAGGAAGAGCTTGGACACGGGAGAGATACCAGATGCACTTAAAGTAGCAGACATAGCCCCTCTAAACAAGGGAGGGAGCAAAGCATTGGCAAAGAATTATAGACCAGTTGCACTAACATCGCACATAATAAAAGTATTTGAGAGAGTGATTAGGAGTCAGGTCACCAATTTCATGGAGACCAATGACCTTCACAACCCAGGCCAACATGGATTTCGAGCGGGAAGATCGTGCCTCTCACAGCTACTTGAGCACTACGATAAAGTCACTGAGGCATTAGAAGAAAAACAGAATGCTGATGTGATATACACGGACTTCGCAAAGGCTTTCGATAAATGTGACCATGGCGTGATAGCACACAAAATGAAGTCAATGGGAATAACCGGTAAAGTAGGACGCTGGATACTCAGTTTTCTGTCAAACAGGACTCAGCGAGTAACGGTCAACCATATAAAATCTAGTCCAAGTGCAGTTAAAAGCTCTGTACCTCAGGGTACAGTCCTTGCACCGCTGCTTTTCCTTATTCTCATATCAGATATAGACAAAAATACAAGTCACAGCTTCGTATCATCCTTTGCAGACGACACAAAAATCAGTATGAAAATTACCTCGGCTGAAGACATTGAAAAACTTCAAGCTGATATTAATAAAGTTTTCGACTGGGCATCAGAAAATAATATGATGTTTAACAGTGACAAATTCCAGGTACTCAGGTACGGTAAAAATGAGGACCTTAAACATAATACAGGGTACAAAACACAATCAAATGTGCCCATAGTAGGAAAACAACACGTAAAGGATTTGGGAATAATGATGTCTGACGACCTAACGTTTAGGGAGCATAACCAAGCAAATATTGCGACAGCCAAAAAAATGATAGGATGGATTACGAGAACTTTCAAATCCAGGGATCCCATCACAATGCTTGTACTCTTCAAGTCACTTGTGCTGTCCCGTCTTGAGTACTGTTCAGTACTCACTTCCCCCTTCAGAGCAGGAGAGATTGCTGAAATAGAGGGAATACAGAGAACATATACGGCACGCATAGACGCGATAAAGCACCTAAATTATTGGGATCGTCTCAAAGCTCTCCAAATGTACTCACTAGAAAGAAGACGAGAGAGATATCAAATAATATACACCTGGAAGATACTGGAGGGCCAGGTCCCAAATCTACACAGTAAAATAACAACGTACTGGAGTGAACGATATGGAAGAAAATGCAGAATAGAACCAGTGAAGAGCAGGGGTGCCATAGGCACAATCAGAGAACACTGTATAAACATCAGAGGTCCGCGGTTGTTCAACGTCCTCCCAGCAAGCATAAGAAATATTGCCGGAACAACCGTGGACATCTTCAAGAGGAAACTAGATTTATTCCTCCAAGGAGTTCCGGACCAGCCGGGCTGTGGTGGGTATGTGGGCCTGCGGGCCGCTCCAAGCAACAGCCTAGTGGACCAAACTCTCACAAGTCAAGCCTGGCCTCGGGCCGGGCTTGGGGAGTAGAAGAACTCCCAGAACCCCATCAACCAGGTATCAACCAGGTAAGAGTCAATCCCATTTACCTTGGCTCTACAAGACTCCAACAGAGGACCAAAGCTCTATCAACACAGCTATTGAGTAGACCTCATAAGGAACTGCTCACAAAATAATGTTCTTTTTTTTTTTGGGGGGGGGGAAGTAAATTAATCTGTTCAATAATATGAGGTACGAAATATATTATCCTGATTCCTGCTCTGAAAAGATCGAATATATTTTTCCTCCAAGCTCTTATTAGCCAGCATGAAATATTCTCTCCGTTAATGGCCACGACACGGCGCAAACTTCTGCATATAACTTCAAGAAATGAATCGATGCGACGTTTTCTTATAACGCCGAGGAAAAAAGAAGTTTCAATTTTATGACATCCAAAGGCAGTTAAAACTTGCTCTGACTCTCGAGAATATTCAAACATTTGCCATCTTCGATCTGAGGGACGGTTTGTGAGTTTATATTGCTCAAGCTTCCACCAGGTGGCTCAAGCTTCCACCAGGTGGCTCAAGCTTCCACCAGGTGGCTCAAGCTTCCACCAGGTGGCTCAAGCTTCCACCAGGTGGCTCAAGCTTCCACCAGGTGGCTCAAGCTTCCACCAGGTGGCTCAAGCTTCCACCAGGTGGCTCAAGCTTCCACCAGGTGGCTCAAGCTTCCACCAGGTGGCTCAAGCTTCCACCAGGTGGCTCAAGCTTCCACCAGGTGGCTCAAGCTTCCAACAGGTGGCCCAAGCTTCCACCAGGTGGCTCAAGCTTCCACCAGGTGGCTCAAGCTTCCACCAGGTAGCCTAAGCTTCCACCAGGTGGCTCAAGTTTCCACCAGGTGGCTCAAGCTTCCACCAGGTGGCTCAAGCTTCCACCAGGTGGCTCAAGCTTCCACCAGGTGGCTCAAGCTTCCACCAGGTGGCTCAAGCTTCCACCAGGTGGCTCAAGCTTCCACCAGGTGGCTCAAGCTTCCACCAGGTGGCTCAAGCTTCCAACAGGTGGCCCAAGCTTCCACCAGGTGGCTCAAGCTTCCACCAGGTGGCTCAAGCTTCCACCAGGTAGCCTAAGCTTCCACCAGGTGGCTCAAGTTTCCACCAGGTGGCTCAAGCTTCCACCAGGTGGCTCAAGCTTCCACCAGGTGGCTCAAGTTTCCACCAGGTGGCTCAAGCTTCCACCAGGTGGCTCAAGCTTCCACCAGGTGGCTCAAGCTTCCACCAGGTGGCCCAAGCTTCCACCAGGTGGCTCAAGCTTCCACCAGGTGGCCCAAGCTTCCACCAGGTGGCTCAAGTTTCCACCAGGTGGCTCAAGCTTCCACCAGGTGGCTCAAGCTTCCACCAGGTGGCTCAAGCTTCCACCAGGTGGCCCAAGCTTCCACCAGGTGGCTCAAGCTTCCACCAGGTGGCCCAAGTATCCACCAGGTGGCCCAAGCTTCCTCCACATGGCTTTTATTTTAAATACGTCTTATCAGGGGTGCAGGAATCTGCCCTTCCTGAAGTGTGTGACTGAACACATGCTGTGTGTGAGAGAGAGAGTAACAGGAGACGCCTCGTAGCTGGGGTGTCAAGTGTGTAAGGAACCCGCAAGGTGCTCGTATGTTGCACTCTGAGAGTTTCTTATACTTTGAATTGAAAGTGTAAGGAATTTATTCTCCAAGATAACAAATATTGAAATTGCAATATTTGCCAACTTTTTAACTGGTCAACTTTAATCTGTAACGTAACAGGTTCAGTGTTAGTGTACTGATTGTGTGTGTATTGTTTACACTACTTCAATATGATAACTGTTACATTGTTTAGGAATATATATTAGTTGATTATTATGTATTGAGGAGAGTTATTTTGATATATATTTGACTGTAAATTTTATTTCCGTATTTAATTCTTGGAAATAAACAGCTTGTTTGTGATTAAGTGTGTGTGTACTCACCTAGTTGTGTTTTCGGCGGTTGAGCTCTGGCTCTTTGGTCCCGCTCTCAATCGCCAATCCACTGTGTACAGATTCCTGAGCTTATCGTGCTCAGTCTCATCTACATTTGTAACTGTGTATGGAGTCAGCCTCCACCACGTCACTACTTAATGCATTTCGTTTGTTAACTACTCTGATACAGAAATAAAAATCTTTCTAACGTCTCTGTGGCTCAGTTGGGTACTCAGCTTCCACGTGTGTCCCCTTGTTCGTGTCCCACCCGTGCTTTGTCCACCCTGTCTATTTTTCTTAGAATTTTGTAGGTGGTTATCATGTCTCCCAGAGCTTTTTTGTCTTCCAGCGTCGTGTGGGGGTAGTTCCCGCAGCCTTTCCTCGTAACTCATGCCTCTTAGTTCTGGGACTAGCCTAGTGGCAATAACCCTGACCTTTCTCCAGCTTCGTCTTGTGCTTGACAGGGTACGAGCTGTGTGTGTGTACTCACCTAGTAGTGCTCGCGGAGGTTGAGCTCTGACTCTTGTGTGTTTGTGTTGTGTGTGTCAGGGGTATGTTTGCTCATGTGTGAGTCATATTTGTTTGCCGGTGTGAGATATATATGTTTGTGCGTATGTGTGAGCGTGCGTGTATGTATCCGTGAGAAGTATATATGTGTATATATAAGTTGAATTAGTATATGTATCATTCGTACGTTTGTACATAGGTGAGCCATGTTTGTGCGTTAGTAGTTTATATATGAATGCGTGAGATGTGTTTGTTAGCATATTTGAAACGTATTTTGTGTTTGTGTATCAAGCACATTCATGTGTATGTGTGAATATGTTTGTTTGCATATGTGAAGGTTGTTTACACACGCGGTCAAACAATGTTGGTACACAAGAGTGTATGAACGTTTGGGCGAGTGTTTGTGTACACACATGCCTTAAGCGTTGTGCTTGTATGAACGTGGGTTCTGGACAACACTCATAATGGTTTATTGTTGGGCTGGTGATGGTGGTTGTGACGTTACATGTGATTGTGGGTATTTGATTGATTAGACGATTGTATCTCGCGGCAGTTTGTGGTTATCTTCTTGAGGTTATCTTGAGATGATTTCGGGGCTTAGGGTCCCGCGGCCCGGTCCTCGACCAGGCATACTTTTTGTTACACACACCCGTAGCAGCTGACTAACTCGCAGGTACCTATTTACAGCTAGGTAACAGGGGGCATCAGGGTGGAAGAAATATTTTGCCAAATTTGTCTCCGCCTCCACCGGGGATCGAACCCGGAACCTCAGGAATACGAATCCCACTACATATGCCATACAAAATATCACTAACACCTGATCCACAACAAATGGTGTACACCGGTAGTCTGATCCACAACTCTTCAACATGGATACACCCAATACAATAGGCTACAAGGGGTCACATTCACGAAGCAGCTACGCAAGTACTTACGAACCTATACATCTTTCCTCGATCTTTGACAGCTTTGGTTACATTTATTGAACAGTTTACAAGCATGAAAACTTGCCAATCATCTGTTGTTATTGTTATAAACATCCTCCTGGTGCTTTGGAGCTCATTAACTGTTTAATAATTGTAAAGAAACCCGCCAAAGATTGAGAAAAGATGTACAGGTTCGTAAGTACTTGCGTAACTGCTTCGTGAATCTGGACCAAGGTCATTAGACCGTAAAAATGCGCCACAAACGGGAGCAACGCGTCCTGCCCTTGTGACCGGTCAGCCAGCAGTGAGCTGGCAACCGGCTCTGAGCTCCGTGAAGCACTGTATCTAACACTATGTTAACCCTCGGTGATCTCTCAAACATTACAACCTCAGAACAAGACATTTACAAGGCAATAAATCCCTGAGAATACAGAGAACTAATTAAGTATCACTATATCTCACTCACAATACTATACAGTATAAGTATATAGGTACACAAAGAAAACATAATCATATGCCAGAATATACAGAAAGAATTTCTACCAACAAGACTTGGTAGTCCTGACTCCGACCGGTAAACAAAGGGGTAGTCAAGGAGGCTTCCAGAACTTTCCAAGTCAAACTACCACTCTCTTCTATAAGACAATATAATTAATACGTAATATACATTACTACAAATCAAATATCATATATACAACAATCTCCAAAACTTTGCTATACTTGCACTATGGTAATATTCACTAATCAGTATGTTTCAGCAACATTAGGCTACTGCTGTAAACTTTTACTACAGAATGTATATCAGCCAATACATAGTATACATACAACAATGATATATCAAATATATATGCATCAGATATAACATATGCAATACAGGATACACGTTATAATATTGTCAAGGATCAGTAATTTAAATACAAAGTATTTGTGATATTAGGCTATACGGCCTTGTATCACTATAGAGTATGGTCTCAGCGTATACCCGTCATACCTGATCATACTGGTGTATGCCAGGTCAAAACATCTGCTAAGTCAATATCCATAGTAGACCATTTATAAAACTGTTTAATTACCAAAAACTATTAATTAGTAAAACAAAAGGAAAGCTTTTAGATAAAAAATATACGAATAACGATAATTGGAATAAAAGCAAAGAAAAACACAGATAAAAGCGAAGATAGAGAAGACCACATGATTAAATAAACAGACAAAAGCCTAAAAAAAATAGCAAAAAAACAGGAGAGAAACAACGAAAACAGAAAAAGAAGAAGAAGAAATTAATATAATTGAGAGAAAAGCCAAGATATTAGAAGCACCGACGTCTTAAAGAGGCCACAAGCGACGGGAAGACTT
>WNGS01168378.1:40073-52512 GCA_020271785.1 Procambarus virginalis | reverse complement strand
TCCTCCACGACACCGGGTCCTGCTCCACGACACCGGGTCCTCCTCCACGACACGGGGTCCTCCTCCACGACACCGGGTCCTGCTCCACGACACGGGGTCCTCCTCCACGACACGGGGTCCTGCTCCACGACACGGGGGTCCTCCTCCACGACACGGGGTCCTGCTCCACGACACGGGGGTCCTGCTCCACGACACGGGGTCCTGCTCCACGACACGGGGTCCTGCTCCACGACACGGGGTCCTGCTCCACGACGCGGGGTCCTGCTCCACGACACGGGGTCCTGCTCCACGACACGGGGTCCTGCTCCACGACACGGGGTCCTGCTCCACGACACGAGGTCCTGCTCCACGACACGGGGTCCTGCTCCACGACGCGGGGTCCTGCTCCACGACACGGGGTCCTGCTCCACGACACGGGGTCCTGCTCCACGACACGGGGTCCTGCTCCACGACACGGGGTCCTGCTCCACGACGCGGGGTCCTGCTCCACGACACGGGGTCCTGCTCCACGACACGGGGTCCTGCTCCACGACACGGGGTCCTGCTCCACGACACGGGGTCCTGCTCCACGACACGGGGTCCTGCTCCACGACACGGGGTCCTGCTCCACGACACGGGGTCCTGCTCCACGACACGGGGTCCTGCTCCACGACACGGGGTCCTGCTCCACGACACGGGGGTCCTCCTCCACGACACGGGGTCCTGCTCCACGACACGGGGGTCCTGCTCCACGACGCGGGTCCTCCTCCACGAGAGGTTTCAGGTACCTTTAGCACGGGAAAGGTGCAGGGAAGCTGAATATGTACTCACCTAGTTGTACTCACCTAGTTGTGCTTGCGAGGGTTGAGCTCTGGCTCTTTGGTCCCGCCTCTCACCTGTCAATCAACTGGTGTACAGGTTCCTGAGCCTACAGGGCTCTATCATATCTACATTTGAAACTGTGTATGGAGTCAGCCTCCGCCACATCACTGCCTAATGCATTCCACCTGTTAACTACTCTGACACTGAAGAAGTTCTTTCTAACGTCTCTGTGGCTCATTTGGGTACTCAGTTTCCACCTGTGCCACCTTGTGCGTGTACCATCCGTGTAAAATAATCCATCTTTGTCTACCCTGTCAATTCCCCTAAGAATTGTGTATGTGGCGATCATGTCTCCCCTTACTCTTATATCTTCCAGTGTCGTAAGGTGCAATTCACGCAGCCTGTCCTCGTAACTCATGCCTCTTAGTTCTGAGACTAGCCTATTGACATACCTCTGAACTTTTTCCAGCTTCGTCTTGTGCTTGACAAGGTACGAGCTCCATGCTAGGGCCCGTATGTGTGAGTCTATGTGAGAATGTGATTGATATATTTTTAGAATATGACCTGGAGATGGTGTCAGAGTAGTTAACAGGTGGAATGCATTAGGCAGTGATGTGGTGGAGGCTGACTCCATACACAGTTTCAAATGTAGATATGATGGGCTCAAGACCATAGAGCCCAGTAGGCTCAGGAATCTGTACACCAGTTGATTGACAGTTGAGAGACGGGACCAAAGAGCCAAAGCTCAACCGCCGCAAGCACAACTAGGTGAGTACACAAACACAGCCAAGACAAACAAAGACAAAGGTTAACCCAGCCAATCATAATCAATATAACCCCATCTCTCTGACCCACTAAATTCCCCCTAATGTTTCAAGAAGCCAAAAAAAAAAAAGAAGAAAATGTTGTTGAATACAAATGACATCATTACATTAAAACCTGTTCTTATCGTGGTGACCCTGGCAGGTCACGTGCGAGTGAGGGTGACCCCTAAACTGCCTCGTTCCAGTGTGTACCTTGCATACTGTTCAGGGGCCGTGAGCTCATTACTATGCAAATGAGCAACTAAGCGAAATTGGTTTGATGTGGAGAATAGGTAGTTGTTATTATGAAGGTATTTGGGACCCATCAGTGGGTTATGACGTGTCTTCAGTCGTTGGTATGGTCACTTATGTGGTGTGTGAACGACACTGTGTATGGTCACTTATGTGATGTAGGAACGACACTGTGTATGGTCACTTATGTGGTGTGTGAACGACACTGTGTATGGTCACTTATGTGGTGTGTGAACGACACTGTGTATGGTCACTTATGTGGTGTGTGAACGACACTGTGTATGGTCACTTATGTGGTGTGTGAACGACACTGTGTGTGGTCACTTATGTGATGTGTGAACGACACTGTACACGACACTTCAAAGTCACTATCCTCATTTCCCTTCCAAGTGCTATATAGTCGTCATGGCTTAGTACTTTCTCCTGGTGATTACCTATCCTCATGCCCCAGGATAGGCGGGTTCGGGGATACGAAAATGGTCACATAAAGCAAAGGACTGACTGAAGGAATAGTTTGGGGCCCCGAGGCTATTCCATTGTGGCAGTTCTGTTGTATTTTCAAGCTACTGTTGCTGTATTTATTTATATATTAGGAAATGTATTTTGGAAACTGTCTGGGAGGGTGATATATTGTTTAAACAATGTTGTCTCTCTGTCTCTGTCTCTCTGTCTGTCTATGTCTCTGTGTCTGCTTCTGTCTGTCTGTGACACTAACCTCACATCTCTGTGTCACTAACTCCTCATCACTGAGTCACTAACCACTAACCACTAACCGTAAAGTAAGTGATAGGAAGAGTTAGATTATCGAGTCTCTTTGGGGTATTATTTAAAGTTCAATAATACAGTAATTTTGGATATTGTAAATATTTTTCTCTCTTAAATATTTCTTAACTCTGGGCTTTGGACCTAGTATTACCGGCCATCTCAAGTGCTGCTCCCTCATTAATTGATGGAAATGAAGGAGGCCATTTTTACCCAGCCAATGGCAGTCTACCTCACACTGTCCTCACGACCCTCATGGCGTCAACCACTCAACCATAACAACATCTGCAAATTTAACCCCCCAAAATATCTTCCTCCTATACACGCCCTCACAGCATCAATTCTCCGCGGACAAAACCAATCTCTTGGGGCAGGAGAGAGGGGGATGTGAGGCGTCCCGCGCGCCTCATAAACTTGTACTAGACCCTCATACTCATAGTATTTGTCTGCCACAACCGGCGCTGTGAGGCGGCCATCCCGTGGATGACCCATGGATGACCCATGGATGACCTCTGGCCAACAATGGAATCGCCGCAGCCAGTCTAGCCGGAAAAAGGAATTCTTTATCCCGCGTCCGGGAATATCCAAGCCGAATTGATTTATGATCTGCATGAGAAAAGCTCTCGTGCGTGCCGGAGAGTTTGAGGAGGAGAGCCGGTTCTTGAGAGGCGCTCATCGCCTCCCTAGACACCCTTCAATTTGCTTCTCCTTACCACAGAGTCGAGGATGTGCATTTCACAGAGGAAATATGAAGATCTTGGGAGCTGTGGGGGTATAGTCTCCAGCACCGCCACTACTCTACGTCACGTCAAGTGTACACCAGCCTCACAGATATGCTGCCCTCAGAGGTATACACGGGGAAGAGAATACCTGCTCTGGTTTACATAAAAGCTCTACTCTATGTCATTTTCATCTTGCTATCAGCAACGTAAATTTATATTCATTGAGGTTGTATTTTGTATTTACATACACAATACAAAATATATAGTATACTTACTTCCTAAATCACTTACTCTATAGAGTAGGATACACTAGAGAATTGATTACCACTATAGAGTCAGTTACACTATATACTCTATTCAAGTGAAGTCAATAACACTATTGAGTTTAGATTTATTGGTGTAAATGAGAGCTGCTTAGATCCCTCTCTTTATATGTCTGTGGTTGTTTAATGTGTGCTTGTCTGTGCTTGCTTTTATATATTCCTGTTTTATTTGTGTATGCATGTATGTATGTATGTATGTATGTATGTATGTATGTATGTATGTATGTATGTATGTATGTATGTATGTATGTATGTATGTATGTATGCATGTACGTATGTATGCATGTACTCACCTAATTGTGTTTGCAGGGGCTGAGCTTTGGCTCTTTGGTCCCGCCTCTCAACCATCAATCAACAGGTGTACAGGTTCCTGAGCCTATTGGGCTCTATCTATCTACACTTGAAACTGTGTATGGAGTCAGCCTCCACCACATCACTTCCTAATGCATTCCATTTGTCAACCACTCTGACACTTAAAACGTTCTTTTTTAATATCTCTGTGGCTCATTTGGGCACTCAGTTTCCACCTGTGCCCCTAGTGCGTGTGCCTCTTGTGTTAAATAGCCTGTCTTTATCTACCCTATCAATTCCCTTGAGAATCTTGAATGTGGTGATCATGTCCCCCCCTTACTCTTCCAGCGAAGTGAGGTTTAATTCCCGTAGTCTTTCCCCGTAGCTCATACCTCTCAGCTCGGGCACTAGTCTGGTGGCAAACCTTTGAACCTTTTCCAGTTTAGTCTTATCCTTGACTAGATATGGACTCCATGCTGGGGCTGCATACTCCAGGATTGGCCTGACATATGTGGCATACAAAGTTCGAATGATTCCTTACACAAGTTTCTGAATGCCGTTCGTATGTTGGCCAGCCTGGCATATGCCGTTGATGTTATCCTCTTGATATGGGCTGCAGGAGACAGGTCTGGCGTAATGTCAACCCCAGTCTTTTTCTCTCTCTCTGACTCTTGAAGAATTTCATCTCCCAGATGATACCTGTATCTGGCCTCCTGCTCCCTACACCTATCTTCATTACATTACATTTTTGGGTTAAACTCTAACAACCATTTGTTCGACCATTCCTTCAGCTTGTCCAGGTCTTCTTGACCTCAAGCAGTCCTCCTCTGTCTTAATCCTTCTCATAATTTTGGCATCGTCAGCAAACATTGAGAGAAATGAGTGAATACATTCCGGGAGATCATTTACATATATCAGAACAAGATAGGACCGAGTACAGAGCCCTGTGGGACTCCACTGGTGACTTCACGCCAATCTGAGGTCTCACCCCTCACCGTAACTCTCTGCTTCCTATTGCTTAGGTACTCCCTTATCCACTGGAGCACCTTACCAGCTACACCTGCCTGTCTCTCCAGCTTATGTACCAGCCTCTTATGCGGTACTGTGTCAAAGGCTTTCCGACAATCCAAGAAAATGCAGTCCGCCAGCCTTCTCTTTCTTGCTTAATCTTTGTCACCTGGTCGTAAATCTATTAAGCAAGTCAGGCAAGATTTACCCTCCCTGAACCCATGTTGGCGATTTGTCACGAAGTCCCTTCTCTCCAGATGTGTTCCAGGTTTTTTCTCACGATCTTCTCCATCACCTTGCATGGTATACAAGTCAAGGACACTGGCCTGTAGTTCAGTGCCTCTTGCCTGTCGCCCTTTTTGTATATTGGAACCACATTCGCCGTCTTCCATATTCTGGTAGGTCTCCCGTCTCCAGTGACCTACTATACACTATGGAGAGTGGCAAGCAAAGTGCCTCTCCACTCTTTCAGTACCCATGGTGAGATCCCGTCTGGACAACAGCCTTTCTAACATCCAGATCCAGCAGGTGTCTCTTGACCTCCTCTCTCGTAATTTCGAACCCTCCAAGGCCGCCTGGTGTACTGCTCCCTTTCTAGCGCAGTACCTCACCTTGTTTTATTGTGAAGACCTCCTGGAACCTCTTGTTGAGTTCTTCACACACCTCTTTGTCATTCTCTGTATACCTGTCCTCTCCTGCTCTAAGTTTCATTACCTGTTCTTTCACTGTTGTTTTCCTTCTGATGTGACTATGGAGTAGCTTTGGTTCGGTCTTGGCTTTGTTTGCTATATAATTTTCATAATTTTTCTCTGCTTCTCTTTTCACCCTAACATGCTCATTCCTGGTTCTCTTGTATCTCTCTCTGCTTTCTGGTATTCTGTTATTCCGGAAGTTCCTCCCGCCTTTTTGTTCAGTCCCTTTGCTTCCATACATGCTCTATTATACCATGGATTCTTCTTTTGCTTCTCGGATTTTTCCCTTTGGGCCGGGATGAACCTGTTTACTGCCTCCTACCACTTTTGGGTGACATAGTCCATCATATCTTGTACAGACTTATCTCTGAGGTCTGTGTCCCAAGGTTTCCCTTAGGAAACGTCTCATCTCATCATATTTCCCCTTTCGGTAAGCCAGCCTTTTGTTTCCTAGTTCTTTTTTGGAGGAGATAATTCCTAGCTCTACCAGGTACTCAAAGTTCAATACACCGTGGTCACTCATTCCCAAGGGTGCTTCCATCTTAACTTCCCTTATATCCCAATCATTTAGGGTAAATATCAGATCGAGCATGGCTGGTTTATCTTCTCCTCTCATTCTTGTTGGTCCCTTGATGTGCTGGCTTAGAAAGTTTCTTGTTGCCACGTCCAGCAGCTTAGCTCTCCATGTTTCTGGTCCCCCATGTGGGTCTCTGTTCTCCCAATCTACCTTCACGTGGTTGAGGTCTCCCATGATCAGTAGTCCAGAGCCATTCCTGCTAGCAACAGAAGCTGCTCTCTCTATTAAGTTAATGATGGCCATGTTGTTTCTATCATATTCCTGTCTGGGTCTTCTGTCAGGTGGTGTGAGTAGTGGCTGTTGTGTCAGCCGCTATGTATGTATGTATGTATGCATTTATTTATGTATGTATGTATGTATGTATGTATGTATGTATGTATGTATGTTATGTATGTAGTATGTATGTATGTATGTATGTTTGTATGTATGTATGTATGTATGTATGTATGTATGTATGTATGTATGTATATGTATTGTATGTATGTATGCAATGTATGTATAGCTGCTGCTATACATAGCGGCTGTGAGTCAGCCGCTATGTATGTATGTTTGTATGTATGTATGTATGTATGTATGTATGTATGTATGTATGTATGTATGTAGTATGTATGTATGTATGTATGTATGTATGCAATGTATGTATAGCGGCTGCTATACATAGCGGCTGTGAGTCAGCCGCTATGTATGTATGTATGTATGTATGTATGTATGTATGTATGTATGTAGTATGTATGTATGTATGTATGTATGTATGTATGTTTGTATGTATGTATGTTTGTATGTATGTATGTATGTATGTATGTATGTAGTATGTATGTATGTATGTATGTATGTATGTATGTATGTATGTATGTATACATGTATGTATGCATGTATGTATGCATGTATGCATGCATGTATGTATGTATGTATGTATGTATGTATGTATGTATGTATGTATGTATGTATGTATGTATGTTGTAGGTATGTATGTATGTATACATGTATGTATGTATGTATGTATGTATGTATGTATGTATGTATGTATGTATGTATGTATGTATGTATGTATGTATGTATGTATGTATGTATACATGTATGTATGTATGTATGTATGTATGTATGTATATGTATGTATGTATGTATGTATGTATGTATGTATGTATGTATGTATACATGTATGTATGTATGTATGTATGTATGTATACATGTATGTATGTATGTATGTATGTATGTATGTATGTATGTATGTATGTATGTATGTATGTATGTATTGTATGTATGTATGTATGTATGTATGTATGTATGTATGTATGTATGTATGTATGTATGTATGTATGTATGTATGTATGTATGTATGTATGTATGTATGTATGTATGTATGTATGTATGTATACATGTATGTATGCATGTATGTATGTATGTATGTATGTATGTATGTATGTATGTATGTATGTATGTATGTATGTATGTATGTATGTATGTATGTATGTATACATGTATGTATGCATGTATGTATATATGCAATGCATGTATGTATGTATGTATATATACATGTATGCATGCATGCATGTATGTATGCAATGTATGTATGTATGTATGTATAGTATGTATGCATGCATATTTATATTTAATATGTTTCATTATTATTCTTTCGACGCAATATTAAGTTCATTAACTCCAAGAGAATTTAAATTCCCTTGTATTGTGCTCGAGAAACAATAAGATCCTCCACAGAAGAGACTCTGATCCTCTTGTCTGGTACCCAAAGAGTCTTGGAGCAGCCCCAGAAGAGACTCTGATCCTCTTGTCCCGTGGTAGCCGAGAGTTCGAGCCCCACCCACACTCGCCATAAAGTATCGGGTACCATTCCGCAGAGCTTCCCGAGAGAGAGAAGAATAACGCTTTTAACGGTTTTCACTTGATGAACAGGAAATTTGGCGTCGGTATTTTAATTAAATTGTATTGATCAGGAGCCCACGCGGAGAAACCAGTATTTTATTGCAATAGAGAATACAATTTACTGCTGTGGACTTGATATACAATAACCAATTTTGTTTAAATCAGTCGGGCATTATTTTTTTTGTCCTGTTCACGGTATTTTGTAATGGTATATTGCATTTTTTTGTTAAATGTTAGATGTTCTATATTGAAGTGATGAGAACTGATTTTGCAAAGCCAAGTGTACATAGATGTACACTTTGGTAGGGGTGTAGCTGTGCTCTCTAGCTTCACTGGGAAGGATGGTACACCGTCCGTCGTGTTAGTGTACATTAGCTTCGTCAGTTGTAAGAAATACAAACTCTAATTGTAGCAATGTACAATTTACAATTCTTACAGGTAATACTGTATTGACTCCAGTACTAACGTAGGCTGACTCCCACAACACCAGAGCCAACTTATATTCACAACAAAATCCCACAAAATCCCACAAAATCCCACAAAACGCCACAAAATCCCACAAAAGCAGGGGGTCGACGGGTGTACGTTGCAACAAAAACATTAATTAATTAAACACACTTTTGACTCTCAACTTCCCTTGTTGGGCGTCTGACCAAAGCTGCATATTAATTGCAGTTTTGCTTTTCATGCTTCAGGTGAAATGAGATCAGAAATGTCCCGCACTTTGATGTTTAGCCGCGTGTCAGTTCGCGAAAGTTTGAATCATCGCGCGAAATTTTTACAGCAAATGCCTTTCGCTCAATGGGAAAAAAATTCACATGGGGTAATACGCATTTTCATGGGGGAATCCTACGAGTGATTCCATGAGAAAAATATCACTTGGGAGTAATAGTAAGCATTTACATCGGACCTACGAGGGATTCATATAGAGAGTTGTGCTAGCGATAGCTTCAGCTATTGGGCTCTGCCTTTCATTCTTCAAAGACTTGGTGTTTTCTCTTGCTGTGGGACTGAGGTGTTGGTGCTTTGGGTTGTCTTTGATAACATTTCTCATCATTGTGTCATAGATATATTGTTTTGGAGATTGTTTGTTTAACTTACTTTTTACATATTTAGAAATGCTAGAACGTGACTCAATATGTCCCACAGTGGGCGATAGGCCTAGTAACGTCGAATGATATTGCCAACCTTTCTGAATGGGCTATAGGCCTAACAAAGCACGTCAACACTGCAGCCCGTCCGCCTAAGGGTCCCTTACGTCAAGAAACTGTCGTACTAAAGTGCCCTTATTCTAACCAGAGGACCCAAAACAGAAAACGGGACACTATGTCAATTCCGCGAGCCGCTTCCATTTTCTCGCACGACAATTTGTTGGCCTTAGATGGAGTATACGTCAAAATGCGACGTGTTAATGGGAGGACGGATTTGACCTTACCCCCCCCCCCCCCTGCCGTATTGATGACCCCAGTTAACCCCAGCTGAGTTGTTCCAGACTTAATTACAACTCCGTCGTTAGTGTTTCCCCAGGCCGACCCCTCCACCGCCTTCACTCACAACCTTCATTCATAACCTTCATTCATCACCTTCCTTCACCGCCTTCACGGCCATCATCATCAACCACATATAAGGACCGCCCGTTATCACACGCCTACACAAATATCTCATCACATTTACGCCCATCGCCTCGCTATAACGATCACCGCACTAGTACGGGCACCCAGACGCTTCCGCTCTGAGCCTTTATCGCTGCTCTTAGACCACCTCCTTATAGCGACCACCGGCACATCACGTTGTAGTAGACCTGATGGGAGACATGAGGGGTCCCATTTGCTAAGGCTTTTTCGTTCCATCAGACTATTGGTGCCTCGCCTCGCCTTGCTTTGTTATCGTTACCACCAAACAACGTCACAATGGGTTTAATAGAGCACTTAGGAGTAGAGCCCCCCCCCCTTTCGAAAATAACATGATGTTTACACATTGAAAATTCCAGTTACTCAGATACGGGAAAAATGGATTCTGAAACATAATACAGGGTACAAAAACACAATCGAATCGTGCCCATAATAGGTAAACAGCATGTCAAGGATTTAGGAATAATGATGTTCGAATACCTAACGTTTAGGGAGCGTAACCAAGCAAATATTGCGTCAGCCAGAAAAAATGATAGGATGGATTACGAGAAACTTTCAAATCCAGGGATCCCATCACAATGGTTGTACTCTTCAAGTCACTTGTGTTGTCCCGTTTCTGAATACTTCGCTCAGTACTCACTTCCCCCTTCAGAACAGGAGCGATTGCTGAAATAGAGGGAATACAGAGAACAATACGGCACGCATGGTGCGATAAAGCACCTAAATTATTGAGGTATCGTCCTCAAAGCTCTCCAAAATGTACTCACTCTGAGGCAAGGAGACGAGGGAGAGATACCAAATAATATACACATGGAAAATACTGGAGGGCCAGGTCCCAATCTCACACAATAAAATAACAACGTACTGGAGTGAACGATATGGAAGGAAAAAATGCAGAATAGAAACCAGTGAAGGGCAGAGGTGCCATAGGCACAATCAGAGAACCTAAGCGAGCATAAGAATATTTGCCGGAAACAACCGTGGAACATCTTCAAGAGGAAAGTAGATAGTTTCCTCAAAAGAGTGCGGACCAACCGGGTGTGGTGGTCATGTGGGCCTTGCGGGCCGGCCCCAAGCAACAGCCTGGTGGTGGACCAAACTCTCACAAGTCAAGCCTGGCCCCGGGCCGGGCTTGGGGAGTAAGAAGAACTCCCAGAACCCCATCAAACCAGGTATCAAGCAGGTACTCACCTAGATGTAGTCACCTACATGTACTCAAGTGGATGTACTCCCATAGGATGTACTCACCTACATGTACTCACGTAGATGTACTCACCTATTTGTGTGGGCGGGTAGGGTGTGGGGGGGACCAGGTGGGAGGGGGCATGGAGTGGAGTGATGGTGAGGGTAGGGTGTTGATAGTGATGGTGATGTTGATTGTGGATAGTGATGGTGAGGAGAGGAGTTGATGGTGATGATGACGATGATGAGGATGGTGGATGCGAGGATGTGTGTAATAGTGATGGTGATGGTAATGGTGATGAGGTGAATGAGGTGATAGTGAGGGGTGATGTGGAGGTTGTGATGGTGATAGTGATGGTGAGGGTGATAGGTGTATGGTGATATGTGAGGGTGATATGTGATTGGTGATAGTAAGGGTGGATTGGTGATAGTGAGGGTGCATGGTGATAGTGAGTGATGGTGAGTATTGATGGCTGTATAGTGAGGGGAATGATGGTGATTAGTAAGGATGTGATAGGTGATAGTGAGGGTGATGGTGATAGTGATAGGAGGTGATGGTGATAGGGAGGGTGATGGTTGATAGTAAGGGTGATGTGTGTAGGAGGGTGATGGCTGATAGTGAGGGTGATGATTGATGGTGATATGTGAGGGTGAAGTTGGGGATAGTGAAGGGTCGATGTATAGGATGGTGATCAGTAAGGGAGATGGTGATAGTGAGGGGATGGTGATAGTGATAGTGATGGTGACTGGTGATAGTGAGGGGTGATGGTGATAGTGATAGTGATGGTGATGGATAGTACAGGGGTGCTATAGACTGACGTCGTCAGGGCGTGAGGGGAAGAAAGGAAAGGGTTTTAAAAACTGTGAACACAAAAACAAAAAAACGGGTTCAGGTTCGAGCCACAATACTTTAGAACTTTTTGTTGTTTCTCTCTGTTTCTTTGTACGGATGCAGCCCCTCCGCTGCCCTCCGGGGATGGCAGCCCTCCCCTACCCTCCGTGGATGGCAGCCCTCCGCTTCCCTCCGTGGATGGCAGCCCTCCACTACCCTCCGTGGATGGCAGCCCTCCACTACCCTCCGTGGATGGGCAGCCCTCCACTACCCTCCGTGATGTGCAGCCCTCCCCTACCCTCCGTGGATGCAGCCCTCCGCTACCCTCCGTGGATGAGCAGCACTCCGCTACCCTCCGTGGATGGCAGCCCTCCGCGACCCTCCCGTGGGATGGCAGCCCTCCCCTACCCTCCGTGGATGTCAGCCCTCCGCTACCCTCCGTGGATTGCAGCCCTCCCCCTACCCTACCGTGGATGGCAGCCCTCCCCTACCTCCGTGGATGGGCAGCCCTCCGCTACACTCCGTGGATGGCAGCCCTCCACTACCCTCCGTGGATGGCAGACCTCCGCTACCCTCCGTGGATGGCAGCAGCCTCCGCTACCCCTCCGTGGATGGCCAGCCCTCCCCTGCCCTCCCGTGGATGGCAGCCCCTCCGCTGCCCTCCCGTGGAGTGGCAGTCCCC
>WNGS01168377.1:9762-32023 GCA_020271785.1 Procambarus virginalis | reverse complement strand
AACACAGAAGACAATGTTCAACATAACAGGCCAATTACACTGGATTAATCTTTGTATGTAGATACCAGCTGCCTCGTATGGTCCAATAGGCCTTCTGCGGTTACCTTTATTCTTATGTTCTTATGTGCTTCATCCCCCATTTATCTCTTATGTATCCTCCATGTTTTTAACTTTATTGTCTTATCACCTGACCCAGTGCGGGTATTAATTCCTTCTTAATAGCAAAAAATATATCTATTCCGATTGTTTTAAAATCCATTTATTTTCTTTGAACAAGTATTCGTAAAGGAAATGCCTCAATACCCCAGTGAAGAAAACCGGAAGCGATGAACAGCGGCAATACCCAGACAATTATGCAAATTAGGGATATTGGAATATATATTGCACAGTTTTCTCAGTTCCACCAACTCTCCTCAACTCATTTTCCTTTTCAGGTTTCCTCGATACTGAGCCTTTTTTTGCAGGAAAAGCCCCTGGTAGCAGGGAAAACATTTCCGCATTGTAAATGTCATAATTTCATGATCGTACTTATTGTAAGTATATATATATACTATATATATATATATATATATATATATATATATATATATATATTATGTGCGAACAAGCCTGAATGGTCTCCAGGACTATATGCGAATGAAAACTCACACCCCAGAAGTGACTCGAACCCATACTTCCAGGAGCAACGCAACTGGTATGTACAGGAACGCGTTAAACCGCTTGACTTCCCTGTACATACCAGTTGCTTTGCTCCTGGGAGTATGGGTTCGAGTCACTTCTGGGATGTGAGTTTTCATTTGCATATAGTCCTGGGGACCATTCAGGTTTGTTCGCATTTGTGTTTCCTCACGTGTTGCCCCAAAAAATGAGGTGATTTGATAAAATGCTATGCCCAAGATTACCATCCAAGTGCCGGCGGGGAAGTGGTTCATATAGCTTAGGCTATCACTTCCTTATGTCCGGTTGTGATGGTCAAGCGGGTTTAAGGCGTCCCTGTACATACCAGTTGCGTTGCTCCTGGGAGTATGGGTTCGAGTCACTTCTGGGGTGTGAGTATTCATATATATATATATATATATATATATATATATATATATATATATATTATATATATATAATATATATAGTACATATATATATATATATATATGTATATATATATATATATATAAGTCTGAATGGTCCCCAGGCATATATGCAACTGAAAACTCACACCTCAGAAGTGACTCGAACCCATACTGCCAGGAGCAATCTGCAACTAGTGTACAGGACCCCTTAAATACTCGACCATCACGACCGGACGAAAGATGATGGTAGCTGAGGCTAATTCCCCATCATCCCGCCGGCACTCTGATGGTAATCTTGGGCATTTCTATTTATTTTTATCAAATCACCTCATTCTTTGGGGCACACGTGAGGAACACAAATGCGAACAAGCCTGAATGGTCCCCAGGCATACATGCAACTGAAAACTCAACTGACAATGTTGAGTCTCCTGCTAGCGCTGTATCTATCAATGATTTTTGTGTTGCTTTTTTAGATTCTCTGGTGATGGTCTGGTTGTGAGAAAGATTATATGTTCCATGATTGAGTCTTGTTGCTTGTGCATATTTAATCGCCTGGAAAGAGACGTTGTTTTCTTGCCTATATACTGAGTACTTTGGGGCTTAAAGTCCCCAAGTGGGCATGTGAAGGCATAGATGACGTTGCATTTTTTTCAAGGCGTTGAAAGAACCAACGTTTAAATTTATGATATTAAATTATTATCTATATAACACGGTAATAATTTATTATCTTAAATATTATTTTCAATTAAAGTTTGTTCCTAATGATTCATCTGTCTTGAAATAAACAGGTCACAAGCGGAAGGCTTCAAATAAGCTGAGGTAGGATAACAGCTCTTGCTTTCACCATGTTGACAACGCCAGGTTCACCAGGCTGACAGTTGACAACCCCAATGACCCCCTTAGGCCTAGTAAAAAAAACGAGAACGTGACACAAAGACTAACAGATAACCAAGTTACATGTCAAGAAGCAGGTCAATATTGACAATACTGACACTCATAAGCACGGCCCCGGACAGTACTGACCGCTTACAGGGACATGGTACGCGACGCAGGTCAATACTGCTAGTTTGCGGGCCCCAAACTGCGTTAGTGTTTCCCTTGAACACAAAACGTCAGCAAAGTCCACGGAGCAAACATGTTTTGACGGCTCTCTGCTGCCATCACAAGCCTCCAGGTGGGTGGAGCGTGGCTTACAGGTGGGTGGAGCGAGGCTTACAGGTGGGTGGAGCGTGGCTTACAGGTGGGTGGAGCGAGGCTTACTGTGGGTGGAGCGAGGCTTACAGGTGGGTGGAGCGTGGCTTACTGGTGGGTGGAGCGTGGCTTACTGGTGGGTGGAGCGTGGCTTACAGGTGGGTGGAGCGAGGCTTACTGGTGGATGGAGCGTGGCTTACAGGTGGGTGGAGCGTGGCTTACTGGTGGGTGGAGCGTGGCTTACTGGTGGGGGAGCGTGGCTTACTGGTGGGTGGAGCGTGGCTTACTGGTGGGTGGAGCGTGGCTTACTGGTGGGTGGAGCGAGGCTTACAGGTGGGTGGAGCGTGGCTTACTGGTGGGTGGAGCGAGGCTTACAGGTGGGTGGAGCGTGGCTTACTGGTGGGTGGAGCGAGCTTACAGGTGGGTGGAGCGTGGCTTACAGGTGGGTGGAGCGTGGCTTACAGGTGGGTGGAGCGTGGCTTACTGGTGGGTGGAGCGTGGCTTACTGGTGGGTGGAGCGAGGCTTACAGGTGGGTGGAGCGTGGCTTACAGGTGGGTGGAGCGTGGCTTACTGGTGGGTGGAGCGTGGCTTACTGGTGGGTGGAGCGAGGCTTACAGGTGGGTGGAGCGTGGCTTACAGGTGGGTGGAGCGAGGCTTACTGGTGGGTGGAGCGTGGCTTACTGGTGGGTGGAGCGTGGCTTACAGGTGGGTGGAGCGTGGCTTACTGGTGGGTGGAGCGAGGCTTACAGGTGGGTGGAGCGTGGCTTACTGGTGGGTGGAGCGAGGCTTACTGGTGGGTGGAGCGTGGCTTACAGGTGGGTGGAGCGAGGCTTACAGGTGGATGGAGCGTGGCTTACAGGTGGGTGGAGCGTGGCTTACTGGTGGGTGGAGCGTGGCTTACTGGTGGGTGGAGCGTGGCTTACAGGTGGGTGGAGCGTGGCTTACAGGTGGATGGAGCGTGGCTTACAGGTGGGTGGAGCGTGGCTTACTGGTGGGTGGAGCGTGGCTTACAGGTGGGTGGAGCGAGGCTTACAGGTGGGTGGAGCGTGGCTTACTGGTGGGTGGAGCGAGGCTTACAGGTGGATGGAGCGAGGCTTACAGGTGGGTGGAGCGTGGCTTACTGGTGGGTGGAGCGTGGCTTACAGGTGGGTGGAGCGAGGCTTACAGGATGGAGCGTGGCTTACAGGTGGGTGGAGCGAGGCTTACAGGTGGGTGGAGCGTGGCTTACTGGTGGGTGGAGCGTGGCTTACAGGTGGGTGGAGCGTGGCTTACAGGTGGATGGAGCGTGGCTTACAGGTGGGTGGAGCGTGGCTTACTGGTGGGTGGAGCGTGGCTTACAGGTGGGTGGAGCGTGGCTTACAGGTGGATGGAGCGTGGCTTACAGGTGGGTGGAGCGTGGCTTACTGGTGGGTGGAGCGTGGCTTACAGGTGGGTGGAGCGTGGCTTACAGGTGGATGGAGCATGACTCGTGGAGGGAACGACATGACTGAAAGACCAAAATGGATCATTAAGAGATATTTGCATATTTAATTGTTGATTAAACCAAAATAATTGTAAAAATAAATAAACTTCAAATATCTCAGGCAATTCAGAACTGTCTGAGGCAGTAACTGTCTGAGGCAGTAACTGTGTGAGGCAGTAACTGTGTGAGGCAGTAACTGTCTGAGGCAGTAACTGTGTGAGGCAGTAACTGTCTGAGGCAGTAACTGTGTGAGGCAGTAACTGTCTGAGGCAGTAACTGTCTGAGGCAGTAACTGTCTGAGGCAGTAACTGTCTGAGGCAGTAACTGTCTGAGGCAGTAACTGTGTGAGGCAGTAACTGTGTGAGGCAGTAACTGTCTGAGGCAGTAACTGTGTGAGGCAGTAACTGTCTGAGGCAGTAACTGTGTGAGGCAGTAACTGTCTGAGGCAGTAACTGTCTGAGGCAGTAACTGTGTGAGGCAGTAACTGTGTGAGGCAGTAACTGTCTGAGGCAGTAACTGTGTGAGGCAGTAACTGTCTGAGGCAGTAACTGTGTGAGGCAGTAACTGTCTGAGGCAGTAACTGTCTGAGGCAGTAACTGTCTGAGGCAGTAACTGTCTGAGGCAGTAACTGTCTGAGGCAGTAACTGTGTGAGGCAGTAACTGTGTGAGGCAGTAACTGTCTGAGGCAGTAACTGTGTGAGGCAGTAACTGTCTGAGGCAGTAACTGTGTGAGGCAGTAACTGTCTGAGGCAGTAACTGTCTGAGGCAGTAACTGTGTGAGGCAGTAACTGTGTGAGGCAGTAACTGTCTGAGGCAGTAACTGTGTGAGGCAGTAACTGTCTGAGGCAGTAACTGTGTGAGGCAGTAACTGTCTGAGGCAGTAACTGTCTGAGGCAGTAACTGTCTGAGGCAGTAACTGTCTGAGGCAGTAACTGTCTGAGGCAGTAACTGTGTGAGGCAGTAACTGTGTGAGGCAGTAACTGTCTGAGGCAGTAACTGTGTGAGGCAGTAACTGTCTGAGGCAGTAACTGTGTGAGGCAGTAACTGTCTGAGGCAGTAACTGTCTGAGGCAGTAACTGTCTGAGGCAGGAACTGTCTGAGGCAGTAACTGTCTGAGGCAGTAACTGTCTGAGGCAGTAACTGTGTGAGGCAGTAACTGTGTGAGGCAGTAACTGTCTGAGGCAGGAACTGTCTGAGGCAAGAACTGTCTGACGCAAGAACTGTCTCAGGCAGGAACTGTCTGAGGCAGGAACTGTCTGAGGCAGTAACTGTGTGAGGCAGTAACTGTCTGAGGCAGTAACTGTCTGAGGCAGTAACTGTCTGAGGCAGTAACTGTCTGAGGCAGGAACTGTCTGAGGCAGGAACTGTCTGAGGCAGTAACTGTCTGAGGCAGTAACTGTCTGAGGCAGGAACTGTCTGAGGCAGTAACTGTCTGAGGCAGTAACTGTCTGAGGCAGTAACTGTCTGAGGCAGTAACTGTCTGAGGCAGTAACTGTGTGAGGCAGTAATTGTGTGAGGCAGTAACTGTCTGAGGCAGGAACTGTCTGAGGCAAGAACTGTCTGACGCAAGAACTGTCTCAGGCAGGAACTGTCTGAGGCAGGAACTGTCTGAGGCAGGAACTGTCTGAGGCAGTAACTGTCTGAGGCAGTAACTGTCTGAGGCAGTAACTGTCTGAGGCAGTAACTGTCTGAGGCAGGAACTGTCTGAGGCAGGAACTGTCTGAGGCAGTAACTGTCTGAGGCAGTAACTGTCTGAGGCAGGAACTGTCTGATGCAGTAACTGTCTGAGGCAGTAACTGTCTGAGGCAGTAACTGTCTGAGGCAGTAACTTTCTGAGGCAGTAACTGTCTGAGGCAGTAACTGTCTGAGGCAGTAACTGTCTGAGGCAGTAACTGTCTGAGCAGTAACTGTCTGAGGCAGTAACTTTCTGAGGCAGTAACTGTCTGAGGCAGTAACTGTCTGAGGCAGTAACTGTCTGAGGCAGTAACTGTCTGAGGCAGTAACTGTCTGAGGCAGTAACTGTCTGAGGCAGGAACTGTCTGAGGCAGTAACTGTCTGAGGCAGTAACTGTCTGAGGCAGTAACTGTCTGAGGCAGTAACTGTCTGAGGCAGTAACTGTCTGAGGCAGGAACTGTTTGAGGCAGGAACTGTCTGAGGCAGTAACTGTCTGAGGCAGTAACTGTCTGAAGCAGGAACTGTCTGAGGCAGTAACTGTCTGAGGCAGTAACTGTCTGAGGCAGGAACTGTCTGAGGCAGTAACTGTCTGAGGCAGTAACTGTCTGAGGCAGGAACTGTGTGAGGCAGTAACTGTCTGAGGCAGGAACTGTCTGAGGCAGTAACTGTCTGAGGCAGTAACTGTCTGAGGCAGTAACTGTCTGAGGCAGTAACTGTCTGAGGCAGTAACTGTCTGAGGCAGGAACTGTCTGAGGCAGTAACTGTCTGAGGCAGTAACTGTCTGAGGCAGGAACTGTGTGAGGCAGTAACTGTCTGAGGCAGGAACTGTGTGAGGCAGTAACTGTCTGAGGCAGGAACTGTCTGAGGCAGTAACTGTCTGAGGCAGTAACTGTCTGAGGCAGTAACTGTCTGAGGCAGGAACTGTCTGAGGCAGTAACTGTCTGAGGCAGTAACTGTCTGAGGCAGTAACTGTCTGAGGCAGTAACTGTCTGAGGCAGTAACTGTCTGAGGCAGTAACTGTCTGAGGCAGTAACTGTCTGAGGCAGTAACTGTCTGAGGCAGTAACTGTCTGAGGCAGTAACTGTCTGAGGCAGTAACTGTCTGAGGCAGTAACTGTCTGAGGCAGTAACTGTCTGAGGCAGTAACTGTCTGAGGCAGGAACTGTCTGAGGCAGTAACTGTCTGAGGCAGTAACTGTCTGAGGCAGTAACTGTCTGAGGCAGTAACTGTCTGAGGCAGTAACTGTCTGAGGCAGGAACTGTCTGAGGCAGTAACTGTCTGAGGCAGTAACTGTCTGAGGCAGGAACTGTGTGAGGCAGTAACTGTCTGAGGCAGTAACTGTCTGAGGCAGGAACTGTGTGAGGCAGTAACTGTCTGAGGCAGGAACTGTGTGAGGCAGTAACTGTCTGAGGCAGTAACTGTCTGAGGCAGTAACTGTCTGAGGCAGAAACTGTCTGAGGCAGGAACTGTCTGAGGCAGTAACTGTCTGAGGCAGTAATTGTCTGAGGCAGGAACTGTCTGAGGCAGGAACTGTCTGAGGCAGTAACTGTCTGAGGCAGTAACTGTCTGAGGCAGGAACTGTCTGAGGCAGTAACTGTCTGAGGCAGTAACTGTCTGAGGCAGGAACTGTCTGAGGCAGTAACTGTCTGAGGCAGTAACTGTCTGAGGCAGTAACTGTCTGAGGCAGTAACTGTCTGAGGCAGGAACTGTCTGAGGCAGTAACTGTCTGAGGCAGTAACTGTCTGAGGCAGGAACTGTCTGAGGCAGTAACTGTCTGAGGCAGTAACTGTCTGAGGCAGTAACTGTCTGAGGCAGTAACTGTCTGAGGCAGTAACTGTCTGAGGCAGGAACTGTCTGAGGCAGTAACTGTTTGAGGCAGTAACTGTCTGAGGCAGTAACTGTCTGAGGCAGTAACTGTCTGAGGCAGTAACTGTCTGAGGCAGTAACTGTCTGAGGCAGTAACTGTCTGAGGCAGGAACTGTCTGAGGCAGTAACTGTCTGAGGCAGTAACTGTCTGAGGCAGTAACTGTCTGAGGCAGTAACTGTCTGAGGCAGGAACTGTCTGAGGCAGTAACTGTCTGAGGCAGTAACTGTCTGAGGCAGTAACTGTCTGAGGCAGGAACTGTCTGAGGCAGTAACTGTCTGAGGCAGTAACTGTCTGAGGCAGGAACTGTGTGAGGCAGTAACTGTCTGAGGCAGTAACTGTCTGAGGCAGGAACTGTCTGAGGCAGGAACTGTCTGAGGCAGGAACTGTGTGAGGCAGTAACTGTCTGAGGCAGTAACTGTCTGAGGCAGGAACTGTCTGAGGCAGGAACTGTCTGAGGCAGGAACTGTCTGAGGCAGGAACTGTCTGAGGCAGTAACTGTCTGAGGCAGTAACTGTCTGAGGCAGGAACTGTCTGAGGCAGGAACTGTCTGAGGCAGTAACTGTCTGAGGCAGGAACTGTCTGAGGCAGTAACTGTCTGAGGCAGGAACTGTCTGAGGCAGTAACTGTCTGAGGCAGTAACTGTCTGAGGCAGGAACTGTCTGAGGCAGGAACTGTCTGAGGCAGTAACTGTCTGAGGCAGTAACTGTCTGAGGCAGGAACTGTCTGAGGCAGGAACTGTCTGAGGCAGTAACTGTCTGAGGCAGTAACTGTCTGAGGCAGGAACTGTCTGAGGCAGGAACTGTCTGAGGCAGGAACTGTCTGAGGCAGGAACTGTCTGAGGCAGTAACTGTCTGAGGCAGTAACTGTCTGAGGCAGGAACTGTCTGAGGCAGGAACTGTCTGAGGCAGTAACTGTCTGAGGCAGGAACTGTCTGAGGCAGTAACTGTCTGAGGCAGTAACTGTCTGAGGCAGGAACTGTCTGAGGCAGTAACTGTCTGAGGCAGTAACTGTCTGAGGCAGGAACTGTCTGAGGCAGTAACTGTCTGAGGCAGGAACTGTCTGAGGCAGTAACTGTCTGAGGCAGTAACTGTCTGAGGCAGGAACTGTCTGAGGCAGTAACTGTCTGAGGCAGGAACTGTCTGAGGCAGTAACTGTCTGAGGCAGTAACTGTCTGAGGCAGTAACTGTCTGAGGCAGTAACTGTCTGAGGCAGTAACTGTCTGAGGCAGTAACTGTCTGAGGCAGTAACTGTCTGAGGCAGTAACTGTCTGAGGCAGTAACTGTCTGAGGCAGTAACTGTCTGAGGCAGTAACTGTCTGAGGCAGTAACTGTCTGAGGCAGTAACTGTCTGAGGCAGTAACTGTCTGAGGCAGTAACTGTCTGAGGCAGTAACTGTCTGAGGCAGTAACTGTCTGAGGCAGTAACTGTCTGAGGCAGTAACTGTCTGAGGCAGTAACTGTCTGAGGCAGTAACTGTCTGAGGCAGTAACTGTCTGAGGCAGTAACTGTCTGAGGCAGTAACTGTCTGAGGCAGTAACTGTCTGAGGCAGTAACTGTCTGAGGCAGTAACTGTCTGAGGCAGTAACTGTCTGAGGCAGTAACTGTCTGAGGCAGTAACTGTCTGAGGCAGTAACTGTCTGAGGCAGGAACTGTCTGAGGCAGTAACTGTCTGAGGCAGTAACTGTCTGAGGCAGTAACTGTCTGAGGCAGTAACTGTCTGAGGCAGGAACTGTCTGAGGCAGTAACTGTCTGAGGCAGTAACTGTCTGAGGCAGTAACTGTCTGAGGCAGTAACTGTCTGAGGCAGGAACTGTCTGAGGCAGTAACTGTCTGAGGCAGTAACTGTCTGAGGCAGTAACTGTCTGAGGCAGTAACTGTCTGAGGCACTAACTGTCTTGAGGCAGTAACTGTCTGAGGCACTAACTGTCTGAGGCAGTAACTGTCTGAGGCAGTAACTGTCTGAGGCAGTAACTGTCTGAGGCACTAACTGTCTGAGGCAGTAACTGTCTGAGGCACTAACTGTCTTGAGGCAGTAACTGTCTGAGGCACTAACTGTCTGAGGCACTAACTGTCTGAGGCACTAACTGTCTGAGGCAGTAACTGTCTGAGGCACTAACTGTCTTGAGGCAGTAACTGTCTGAGGCACTAACTGTCTGAGGCAGTAACTGTCTGAGGCAGTAACTGTCTGAGGCACTAACTGTCTTGAGGCAGTAACTGTCTGAGGCACTAACTGTCTGAGGCACTAACTGTCTGAGGCACTAACTGTCTGAGGCACTAACTGTCTGAGGCACTAACTGTCTGAGGCAGTAACTGTCTGAGGCACTAACTGTCTTGAGGCAGTAACTGTCTGAGGCACTAACTGTCTGAGGCACTAACTGTCTGAGGCACTAACTGTCTGAGGCAGTAACTGTCTGAGGCACTAACTGTCTTGAGGCAGTAACTGTCTGAGGCACTAACTGTCTGAGGCAGTAACTGTGTGAGGCAGTAACTGTCTGAGGCAGTAACTGTCTGAGGCAGTAACTGTCTGAGGCAGTAACTGTCTGAGGCACTAACTGTCTGAGGCAGTAACTGTCTGAGGCACTAACTGTCTGAGGCAGTAACTGTCTGAGGCAGTAACTGTCTGAGGCAGGAACGACAGGGTAATAATTGTGGAAAAGGATTAATTGCGATAATAATTGTCTCAATCTGTTTCCTTTGAGACAAACAAAACGATTTTTTGGGAATCGTAAAATCATTCGCTAATCATCCTTTGATAATGATAAAATGGGGTGGCTTTCCATGACCTAAACACTGTCTCTTTTTATCCGGCCGGAGAGCTTTCTATCCGGCCGGAGAGCTCTCTATCCGGCCGGAGAGCTCTCTATCCGGCCGGAGAGATGCCGTAAAAGGTTGTGTCGTGTCCTGATGCTGGTTGAATACTCCACCAAGTGGACCAAAACACACGTGGGTGGACCATTACCACACACGCGTTTTGATAATGACGTGTGACGTTTCTAACCATGAAGGTCCGAAACGTCCTCGTTTCGCCATCTTCTGATGAGTGGTTTGGTCATCTTATATATATGTGGTTCCTCCCCCCCCCCTGTTCCCTTGTTCGTACGTGGCGTACTAGTGATGAGTGTAACTGATGAATCATGCACCTGTTGAAACCATCATCAGTGTGAAAATCAAGCATCACTTCACAACCTTTCCTGGCAACATTGATCAACAATAAGACCTCTAGACTACCTCACTACACATACGCAATCCTTATCTCACTCAACACAGCAGTCGGCTTCCTCCTGCAACCATGACCATTAAAAATAATAAGATACGCAAGCACTGAGGAGGTTATCTTGAGGTTATCTTGAGATGATTTCGGGGCTTAACGTCCCCGCGGCCCGATCCTCGACCAGGCCTCCTTTTTGATACACATCCCCAGGAAGCAGCCCGTAGCAGCTGTGTAAGTCACAGGTACCTATTTACTGCTAGGTAACAGGGGCATCAGGGTGAAAGAAACACTGCCCATTTGTTTCCGCCTACACCGGGGATCGAACTCGGAACCTCAGGATTGCGAATCCGTAGCGCTGTCCACTCAGCTGTCAGGCTCCCTGTCTGAGGGAGGATCTGATCTAAGGATCATCATCTGAGGATCTTCAAATTTTTTTAGCCCAGACGAGTCTCAAAATCTGGCTCGCAAATACCCGATGCACACACAAACAAGAAGATGAAACAATAGAGAGAATCAAGAAAACAATTCTCCTTGATATGACTGCCGTCGTGGGATCAAGAATCACTCATATGTAAATATTCTTTAAGCGGAAACACAAAGATGAGGAAAGGAAATGAAACAAAGGTTCTCACTATCTAATATAAATTAGGCTCTTTAAGAATTAGAAGAGACGAATTCAAACGCCCACACAACAATTGAGAGGCGGACCTAAAGAGCCAGAGCTCAACCCCTGTAAGCCCAACTAGGTGAGTACAGAGTAGATTACTTTCAACAGTTGATTGACAGTTGAGAGGCGGAACCAAAGAGCCAGAGCTCAAGCCCTGCAAGCCCAACTAGGTGAGTACAACTAGTAGAGTACTTTGACTGACAGTAGATGGAAACATATAACAGTGCTGTGATATACCCCCCTCCCCTACACCCCCCCCCCCCTAGCAAGCAACACCAGACACTGTCTAACACAACAACAGGAGGACACCAAAGGGAACTATCAAGGAGAAAGCGCCAAGCTATTTCGACTATATAGCACTGGGAAGGATCAGGGTAAACATTTGGGATGGGACGGCGGAAAGGAATGGTGCCCAATCACTTGCACAGTCGGGATCGAACGCCGACCTGCGTGAAGCAATACCGTCGTTCTAGTGGTTGAGGAACAACGCACAGAAGAACAAAATTACAGCTGAACGTGTATCTCATGACAAAACATTCCAGTTACAAGTCGAAGGTTAAAATGGTGGAGAAGAAACATGGAAGAACATTGATAAAAGTTTTATATATACCAATATACACAAAAATCTCAATAGCCTGATATATCAGAACGAATAAATCCACAAGGGACGTGATGAGGGCTCGAACCTACGTCTAGGATGATCCCAGACGCGTCTTAGTCGATAAAAGTGCGTCTGGGATCATCCCGGACGTAGGTTCGAACCCTCATCACCGCCCTTGTGGATTTATTAATTTTATACATATCAACTTCCCAACACAGTAGCATAGGAAGGACAACTTCCCAACACAGTAGGATAGGAAGGACAACTTCCCAACACAGTAGGATAGGAAGGACAACTTCCCAACACAGTAGGATAGGAAGGACAACTTCCCAACACAGTAGGATAGGAAGGACAACTTCCCAACACAGTAGGATAGGAAGGACAACTTCCCAACACAGTAGCATAGGAAGGACAACATCCCAACACAGTAGGATAGGAAGGAAGAGTAGTCCATGGTACAGCTGTATCCTGAGTAGTCCATGGTACAGCTGTATCCTGAGTAGTCCATGGTACAGCTGTATCCTGAGTAGTCCATGGTACAGCTGTATCCTGTCGGCATCATATGGTTGACACGTGAGATTGTTCACGTGTTCTAGATCATTAGCAAATGAACATCCGTTGTACCTTGATGGGTTCTGGGAGTTCTTCTACTCCCAAAGCCCGGCCCGAGTCCAGGCTGGACTTGTGAGAGTTTGGTCCATCAGGCTGTTGCTTGGAGCGGCCCGCAGGTCCCACGTACCCACCACAGCCCTCTCTTACGTTCTTTTAGCCATGAATAGAGCAACTCTTCCATCTGGTTCATCCCATTAGTGAATTAATCTTCTTGACGCTACAGTTGAACCATTTGGTCATGCAGAATGAATAGCGTAAAATGTTTCAAATACAAATGATATATATTCACATTAATGTTAAAATTCATTCTGTTTAATGTACACAAACACACACACATTTAAACATGATATAATATTCTTTTTGTTGCCACTGGCATAAGGAGCTCAAGGCAATATGAACTGTAGTGGACTGAGTGATTTTCTTTGGATTAAATTAAATCCCCTGAACGTTATTTAAACTTTATATTGTTAAACACCGCTCAGCGAGCCCCGGGTCTTCCCTCGCGAAGGAAGTGAACGAAACCAAGCGGGAAGGGCGTAGATACGTCTCTTTATTGACGTTCTGGTTCCCGCTACACTCTCTGGGCGTCTCAGGACGGCCGGCAGAGAAAACGGAATGATGATTTCTACCACCGTCGGTAATGTCTTGCATGCAAGTGACAGTACCATGAACTGACACACACACACACACACACACACACACACACACACACACACACACACAGATAGGTAAGTACAGATAGGTAAGTACACACACACACACACACACACACACATATATATATATATATATATATATATATATATATATATATATATATATATATATATATATATATATATATATAACTGAAAACTCACACCCCAGAAGTGACTCGAACCCATACTCCCAGGAGCAACGCAACTGGCATGTACAGGGACGCCTTAAACCAATTGACCATCACGACCGGACAAAAAGAAGTGATAGCCGAGGCTATATGAACCACTTCCCCGCCGGCACATGGATGGTAATCTTGGGCATAGCATTTTATCAAATCACCTCATTTTTTGGGGCAACACGTGAGGAACACAAATGCAAACAAGCCTGAATGGTCCCCAGGACTAGATACAACTGAAAACTCACACCCCAGAAGTGACTCGAACCCATACTCCCAGGAGCAACGCAACTGGTATGTACAGTGATGCCTTAAACCACTTGACCATCACGACCGGACAAAAAGAAGTGATAGCCGAGGCTATATGAACCACTTCCCCGCCGGCACATGGATGGTAATCTTGGGCATAGCATTTTATCAAATCACCTCATTTTTTGGGGCAACACGTGAGGAACACAAATGCAAACAAGCCTGAATGGTCCCCAGGACTAGATACAACTGAAAACTCACACCCCAGAAGTGACTCGAACCCATACTCCCAGGAGCAACGCAACTGGTATGTACAGTGATGCCTTAAACCACTTGACCATCACGACCGGACAAAAAGAAGTGATAGCCGAGGCTATATGAACCACTTCCCCGCCGGCACATGGATGGTAATCTTGGGCATAGTATTTTATCAAATCACCTCATTTTTTGAGGCAACACGTGAGGAACACAAATACAAACAAGCCTGAATGGTCCCCAGGACTGGATACAACTGAAAACTCACACCCCAGAAGTGACTCGAACCCATACTCCCAGGAGCAACGCAACTGGTATGTACAGGGACGCCTTAAACCACTTGACCATCACGACCGGACTTTTCCGGACATTTGTGTTCCTCACGTGTTGCCCCAAAAAATGAGGTGATTTGATAAAATGCTATGCCCAAGATTACCATCCATGTGCCGGCGGGGAAGTGGTTCATATAGCCTCGGCTATCGCTTCCTTATGTCCGGTTGTGATGGTCAAGTGGTTTAAGGTTTCCCTGTACATTAAGGCTTCGGGTGACAGGTCTGGCATGATATCAGCCCCCCAAGTGTTTCTTTCCCTCTGATGCTTGACGAATTTCATCCCCCAAATGATACCTTGCATCTGGCCTCCAGTTCCCTACACCTATCTTCATTACATTACATTTGTCCGGATTAAACTCTAACAACCATTTCTTGGACCATTCCTTCAGCTTGTGCAGGGCTTCTTGAAGCCTCAAGCTGTCCTTCTCTGTCTTAATCCTTCTCATAATTCTGGCTTCATCAGCAAACATTGAGAGGAATGAGTCTATACTCTCTGGGAGATCATTTACGTATATCAGAAATCAGGATAGGTCCGAGTACAGAGCCCTGTGGGACTCCACTGGTGACTTTACGCCAATCTGAGGTCTCACTCATCAATGTAACTCTCTGCTTCGCATTGCTTATGTACTCCCTTATCCACTGGAGCACCTTACTAGTTACTTCTGCCTGTTTCTCCAACTCATGCACCAGCCTCTAATGGGGTACTGTGTCAAAGGTTTTCCGACAGTCCGAGAAAATGCAGTCTGCCAACCCATCTTTCTCTTTCTTGCCAAATCTTTGTCGCTTGACTGTAAAATTCAATTAAACCAGTGAGGCAAGATTTACCCTCCATTAATCCATGTTGGCGATTTGTCACGAAGTCCTTTCTCTCCAGATGTGATACTAGTTTTTTTTCTCATGATCTTCGCCATCACCTTGCATGGTATTCAAGTTAAGGACACTGGCCTGTAGTTTAGTGTCTCTCGATCTTTCCCGTCGCCCTTTTTGTTTATTGGAACCACATTAGCCGTCTTTCATATTTCTGGTAGGTCTCCCGTTTCCAGTGACCTACTATACACTATGGAGAGTGGCAAGCAAAATGCTTCTGAACACTCTCTCAATACCCATGGTGAGATCCCGTCTGGACCAGCAGCCTTTCTCACGTCCAGCTCCACGTCTCTAGACGTCTCATCTTTGGTAATTTCGAACCCTTCCGTGGCCTCCAAGTTTACTGCCACCTCTCCTAGCTATACGACGTTACCTTCTTCTATTGTGAAGACCTCCTGGAATTTCTTGTTGAGTTCTTCACACATCTCTTTGTCATTCTCTGTGTACCTGTCCTCACCCGTTCTGAGTTTCATCACCAGTTCTTTCACTGTTATTTTCCTTTCCTCCTGATGTGACTGTGGAGCAGGTTTGGTTCTGTTTTGGTTTTCTCTGCTTCTCTTCTCACACTAACATACTCGATTCTGGCTCTATAGTATCCTTCTCCGCTTTCTGGTGTTCTGTTATTGCGGAAGTTCCTCCACGTTGTTCAGTTGCTTTGCTTCCATACATGCCCTATTATACCATGGATTCTTCTTTTGCTTCTCATTTTGTTTTCCTTTTTGGCCAGGATAAACGTGTTTACTGCCTCCTGACACTTTTAGGTGACAAAGTCCATCATGTCATGTACAGATTTAGTTTTGAGTTCTCTATCCCATGGTATATTCCTTAGGAATTTTCACATCACCTCATAATTTCCCTTTCGGTACACCAGCCCCTTGGTTTCTAGTTCTTTTTTTTGGGGGGGGGGAGGAGGGGGGGAGGGGGGGGAGATAACTCCTACCTCTACCAGGTACTCAAAAATCAGTACACTCTGATCACTCATTCCCAAGGGTGCTTCCAACCTAACTTCCCTTATATTCGACTCATTTAAGGGTAATTATCAGATCAAGCATGGCTGGTTCATCCTCTCATTCTTGTCGGTCTCTTGATGTGTTGGCTTAGAAAGTTTCTTGTTGCCACGTCCAGCAGCTTAGCTCTATATGTGTCTGGTCCTCCAAGTGGTTCTTTGTTCTCCCAATCTATCTTCCCGTGGTTGAAGTCTCTTATGATTAGTAGTCTGGATCCGTTCTTGCTAGCCACAGAAGCTGCTCTCTCTATTATATTGATGGTGGCCATGTTGTTTCTATCATATTCCTGTCTAGGTCTTCTGTCATTTGGTGGTGAGTTATATATATGACTATTACCAGAAGTTTTTGTCTCCCAATTGTTATGGTACCTGTTATGTAGTCACTGATTTCTTCACATCCCTGTATAACCATCTCCTCAAAACTCCAGCCTATTCTTATCAGCAGAGCTACTTCACCACCTCCTCTTCCTTCTCTCTCCTTCCTAACTACATAGTATTCCAGCGGAAACGCTGCATTTGTTATGGTTTTCGTTAGTTTTTTTATGTGAGTGATATTATGTCTGGGGGTTGTCTTCTAGCACCCATTCTCATAGTTCAATGAATTTATTTGTAATCCCATCTATGATTGTGTACATTGCCTTGAAGCTCACTTTCTTCTGCCCAATCTCATTTCCTCTTCTTGGTGGGCTTACTGCTGATGCAGTAAGTTGTTCCATTGGTGTGGAGATTTGAGGGATAGTCAACAGGGCCTCAGGGGATTCTAGGGTGAGGGGTGGGGGGTCGTGGGAGGGTATGGGGTGAGGAGGGAAGGGCAACAGGAAGTGGTATGGGGGGAGGAGGGAAGGGCAACAGGAAGTGGTATGGGGGGAGGAGGGAAGGGCAACAGGAAGTGGTATGGGGGGAGGAGGGAAGGGCAACAGGAAGTGGTATGGGGGGAGGAGGGAAGGGGAACAGGGAGGGTATGGGGAGGAGGAGTGAGGGAGGGAGGGAGGGAGGGAATGGGGAGAGGAGTGGAGGGGAGGGTTGAATGAGCATTTGAGGGGGAACAGGGAGAGTTCAGGGTACAGAGGATTTCTATGGGGAGGAGGGTGGGGGTGTTACGCTACCCTCTGGGGTTGCTGGGGTGCTGGTAGGGGATTAGCCCCTTACCTCATAGAATATTATATTCGGGGCTATGGTTTCCTTGTTCTATCCTCTCTCCCTGCGCTTCTTTCTTGCATCAGCTGCCATTGCTCTTGCTTCTCTTGGCATGCCCCTCTGGAGGAATACTTTCTTGTATCCTCTCACATTTAATAGTGTGCTCTTCCTTGCTAGAATTTCTTTCGCCATGGTCTCATTTGCAAACACATTCTTTATAAGGCGGTCTTTGTCCTCGTTGTATCAGCCTAGCATGGAAAACCTTCTCAACGTTTAGTTCAGCCCCTTCCCTCTGTAACCCCTTTAGGATCTCTCTCATTACCACTCTGTCCTTGCCTTTCCATTCTGTCTTACTGGAGCCTTATTGTTATTTAATGCCCACTGCTGCCATTGATCTTTTCCTCTCCAGCAGCTGACTAGTGCACCTTGCTGCTTCCTGTGAGAAAGCTGCTTTTATGGCTACTTCTTTCTCTGTGAACATTGCTTCTGAACTCTTTCTTAACATTTCTGCAAATGTTGCATGTACAGTGGCAGTCCCTTCCATTGATATGCTAGTACTGATGTACTAATGTAGTGTATCAGTACATATGCTGCTCTGGAGACTGCGCTCAAAAATATATGTTACATTGGACATACTACGAAAACACTGAGTAAACGTCTTACACTTTATTGCAAGAAGGAGTTATTAAGCAACGTCATTCTTGTTACGTATCGACACCGTCGCGTGAGTGCGGAATGGCGATTTTGGCGCCATCTATGAGTCTGCACTCCAACTCTCCAGTATTGGGTGCTACACAGACAACGCCATCTGTTGGTGGTGGAGTGGTATCGATGAAGGGCTCCGGTTTCCTGCCTCAGTTAGAAGAGGAGGTCGATGATGATGACCTCTGGTGTGTGGCGTATCGAGATCAACGCCATCTAGATTGTGGCTACAATTTACTTCGTAAATTCCCCGGTGGAAGGATGTCACCCTAAGGTCGCCCTGTGGACTGTCTGTCTAGCCACTGACATTGTATGTTCACAGAGGTGACATAAGACAGCGATTGCATCAAGGAGGGCAGTTCACCTTGGGCAGTCCAAGAACTCTTGACTTGGTCCTGTGAGAGGGCAAAGTGGCCGCCGTCGGTTAAAGCAGTAAGTTAGCTGCTGGTTTATACAGTGTTAGATGGGCCGACGTACCTGTCGGATTGGCCAGGAAGAGTTAAGCGACGACAGTGGTGCGTCTGTTGAGAAGTGTTGCTAGCGAGCTGCTAGAGACTTCTGCCAGGGTGTTAGCAACCCCTGTATGTAATTGTTTGAGAACGCTGTCAGTGTGTTGCTGAAACTCTGACAGTGTGAATCTGGAGAGTGGAGGTGGGGTATTGGCACTTCGTGAAGATACGGTGTGTGTGGACTGGCCCATGTTGCAGAAGGTGAATTCACTGGTGTTTTGCCATTACGTGTGGAAGACGTGTACCTGCAAAGGGGATTCACCGGGATTGATGAACACTGCCGATGTAATGTGTCCTGAGTGAAAATGACATTTTATAAATATGTGTAGTAATATTTTAACATAATGTATTTAATACTTTAATATAATATATATATGTAGTAGTGAAGGTGTTAATACATTGGTGAAGGTGTAATTGTGTGTTGTTTATCCCCTTTTTATTCTTTGCACTAATGCTTGACACAGCCAGGTATTGAAAGCTTACCACCAACTTGGGGTCGGATATAGAAGAAGAGTTATAACAGCAAGACCCCGGTTAATGGCCCAGAGTGGCTGTAGCAGTTCTCAGTACCACAACACCATCCTGAATCACCAAGACATAGTGAAGTATACGATAATAATAACACGCTCCGGCGACTGAAGGAGGCTGTGTATGCTTGAGGCTGTGTTCATTCGGGAGGTGACACCAGTAATCAACATCCAGTTGAATTCGACTTCGAGCATTCAACTGTTTGATGGTCCCCCATTGACCCAGAGGGAAGATGGAAGACCTGGGATACACCTAAAAGCTGTATATATTATACAGCTATATGTACAGTATGTATATATATATATATATACATATATATATATACATATATATATATATATATATATATATATACACATGTCTCATTGAATATGACTACATATTCTGTATTTACTATCTTGTGATTTAGGGCTAATATCCCTCTAACTATTTTCCTAGCATCAGGGCTTAGCTGAAAGTTATCTCCAAAACTCATTTTCGATATTTCAAGGTGAAGAAAAAAAGTGAATTACTATAGAATGTATTACACTTATTTATACAATTTGCACAACGTTTCGAACCTCCATGGTTCATTCTCAAGTGAAAAGAAATTGCAGAAATCGTTGATTTATACCCGTACGAGGTTAAGTGATAAAGGTAAAAACAAGGGGGATACATAGGGGATAAATGGGGGACAAAGCACATAAGAACATAAGAATAAAGGTAACTGCAGAAGGCCTATTGGCCCATACGAGGCAGCTCCTATTATACAAAGATTAATCAGGTGTAATTGGCCTGTTATGTTGAACAGTGTCTTCTGTGTTGTCCGAGTGATTTTCTTTATTTTAATTAAATTGTTTTCAGTATGTTTTTCATCACTGTCGGTGGTAATAAAAATAACAATTCTCCGAAATTCATTTTTTAATTGTCTGACGTTTGAACGCGTTTCGTAATTAGTATTAAATTTTCAAAGACATAATATACACACAATTTCTTCGTACTTATACTCTATTGGATGAGGTGACATGGTACAAAAGTTTTGGGTGAGGTGACAAACACAAGACAGAACACGAAACAATGAGTTTAAATTGGATAAGTGAACATATGAATGGAAGTAACTGCAGAAGGTCTATTGGCCCATACTTCCTCTTGCTGCTTCCATATTGGTTCGGGGTCTTGAAGTAAGTAGAATATAGTTGTGTATTAATTGGCTGTTGATTGCTGGTGTTGACTTTTTGATGTGTAGTTCCTCGCTTACGTCAAGCCGCCTGCTATCGCCGTACCTATTAATGATTTCTGTGCTGTCTGTTAAGATTTCTCTGGTGATGGTCTGGTTGTGAGAAGAAATTATGTGTTCCTTCATGGCTCCCTGTTGCTTGTGCATTGTTAGACGCCTGGAAAGAGACGTTGTGGGGTGTGAGTTTTCATTGTTTTTTATTGTTGCCGCCGAAGGCGGCTAGTTTATTGTGCACCCCATACTCATCCTGTGAGCGGTAGCGCAAAAGCATTACAGAGGGCGCAAAAGGTCTTTATCAGACCTCATCTTAGATTATTACATAAATAATTTCATCTATCCTTCACACCTTATAGTTACAATGTCAGCTAGTTACAGAGTAAGTGCTATTTCAAGAGCTATATATTTACAGTAATTGATCATATATTAATGGTAGGTCTTATCGCTAATACATAATAGTTTGACCAATGGGGACATTACAGAGTCATAGGAGAGCTTCTGTTTATTGTTAGTCCTCACAATACACTACTTGTTTCTGAATCTCATATGTCGTTCATCTACTGGAAGCGAAATGTGGATACAGTGCAAGGATTTCAGGTAATTTATCCATGGTAATAAGATAGGTTGCCATATCATACAGAGTGAGCTTAGATTTATCTCTAAATGGCTCAATTTTACTACAATCCAAGATATAGTGTTCGAGTGTGTGTCCCTGTCTTTGTCCACACACTTTACACTTTACTTCATCTAGATCCCTATACGAGCCGAACTGCCAGAGATACTTGTAGCCAAGTCTTATACGAGCTGTGACAACATCTGTTAGTCTACTGACTTTGTTACTTGCTCCATACACATGTTTTACTTCACACATTTCATTGTGATGAACAATGGACCTGATAGTTCCAGTTTGCACAGTTCTACTTTCTTCAAATTCATCCATCAAGGAGTCAACACCAGCAATCAACAGCCAATTAACGCACAACTATATTCTACCCACTTCAAGACTCCGCTCCAATATAGAAACATCAAGAAATATGGGCCAATAGGCCTTCTGCAGTTCTATCTTTACCCAACTTCTATCTATACCCATTGTTTTGTACCCCACTATTCTGTACCCCGTATTGTATAACATCACCTTACCGAAATGCAGGTATAAGAGCCAATGTTGTTTCAGTCATAAGTTCAGTCATAAGTTGTGTGTGGATAAACTAAAGTCTTTGAAAATGTAATAAGTTTTACGAAACGCGCTCAAGTGTCGCGTCAGACTAGAAATAAAAATGAATTTTGGAGAATTGATTTTTCATTTACCGTCACCAGTAAAAAGAAACATAAGGAAAATCGAGAAAATTCGTGTTAGAATTATTAATCTCACTTTTTCGGTCATATTTAATAATATATATATATATATATGTATATATTTATATATATATATATATATATATATATATATATATATATATATCCCTCAAAAACTTTTATATATATATATATATATATATATATATATATATATATATATATACATATTCATTAGTTACAAAAAATAGAAAAAGAGCAGGATATCAAAGTGTGTTATATTCTCCGAGATTTTTTGATGGCGTGTAAAAAAAGAACAGAGTTCGAGGACGCAGCACAAACTGACAAACTAGTTTTCTTTTCTGAAAGCCTGACATTTAAATTCAATACTGTACTCATCTCTGTACTCAATGTATTATATTGTATTTATATCATATCACATGAACGAATATTTTTGCAATACTGTGATGTCAAAACTCTGTTGTCGCAATTTTAATTCAAGAAACTTTGTGTTGCTGCCAGACAAAATCCGGCAACAAGAAATGGGAGCGAGATTTCTCAGGAGAAAAGCAAAACTTGAAGGATAAAATTATTTGGTGTTTGTGTTTGTGTCTTTAAGAAAAGCAGACGTTGTATGTGCTGAGGCACCAGTCGGCACAGTCAGCATATATGTATATATATATATATATATATATATATATATATATATATATATATAATATATATATATATATATATATATATATTTATATATATATATATATATATATATATATATATATTTATATATATATATATATTTATATATATATATATATATATTTATATATATATATATATATATATATTTATATATATATAGAGATATTTGCATATTTAATTGTTGATTGAACCAAATTAATTGTAAAAAATAAATAAACTTCAAATATCTCAGGCAATTCAGA